>PUQB01000023.1:375273-620978 GCA_003024785.1 Selaginella tamariscina | reverse complement strand
CCCCTAGATCCGTCATGTTCCTATTCCTGGTTCCTGTCCTGCTCTCGGTCCTGTTCCTGAGTCAAGCCTTCATGTCCTTGGAATCCTGCTCTCTTCCTGTTTCCTGGATCGTGGCTTGACAGAGGGCTTCCATCGTCCTACCATCTGTCCCACTCTGTGTCGTAAGTCATTGCCGAGTGGGGTTGCCTGTCCAGGTGCTGCTCATTCTCACATGCTCCTACACATGGAATGACATCCGGACGTGCTACAGGTTCTTCATACATGTCTTCATCATCTGCGGCATACGACCGCCTCTGATGCTATTGTGCCGGGTTTATTACGTCTCAGAGGTTCGGCCATGTGGTGTTTGCGTCGTTTCCTCGAATAGGCAAGGTAGAGGCCAATTGTGGCAACCGGGTACCTCTATGCCCTTCATTAACCTCTCTTGGCCAACCTAACGCATCCTCTTGGCTAGTTAGTACTCATTGATCTTGAGTTGTTCAAACGAGTTAATCCTAGCTCTCCGGTCTTTCCTTCGGGCTGCAACTCTGCTTGCTACGGTGAACTCCATCCGTGTATAATTACAATCTCTCTATGGTCGCCACAAAATGCTCGTCAGGGACTCCACATGCCAGATGTGAGGTGGTCACTAGAACATTGTTGGTAACATCCAGTTCTGGGGGTTTGCGTCGGTGATCCGGGCTTACCGCGAGAGCACTAGAAGGTGTTGAAATGGCCTCTACCCAGATGCCGCGAGGGTCCATGTACATGTGAGTATGAGTTCCCCTATTCACTGTGTTGTCGCCTCCTTATTGGTATATCATTGGACTAGGAGTAGGGCAAGAGGAGAGTAAATGGGAGAGGTGATGGACATAAGGAATCTAGAGATCAATATATATATATATTGCCTGTCCGGATACAATGTGGCCCCAGAAAAGGTGGAGCAAGATTCAAAGGAGAAGATGGACTAGAAGGACCCAACCCACTACCAGCCTTCCTGCTTATATAGTGGGTTAGCTAGTGCTAGACCCTAGGTCTAGGTGGCACTCTCCTACTGGTTTATCGCCCTATGACAGAGTTCTGCCTATGGCATTTATGTGCCTCCCTTATGCATGTTATCCTAAGTACCTTGGTAGTTGATCCGAACGATCAGACTATGCTTGGGTTAAGCATTGCTTGACAACTGTCGCTGTTGGTCAGTACTTATTGTATCTTCCTTGTTTGGCTGCTCCGTCTCATCGCTTGTTCGTGCCGGCTGGCGGTTTGATGGTGGTCAAACCACTGTCAACCAATAATACCTTTCCTTTCTATTTTCATGAGCATCATTAATTCACTCATAATATTTATCATTCCTATTTCGATAAGAAACATCATTCCTTCACCCATAATATCTATCATTCCAATTCCGATAAAAAACATTATTCTTTCACCTATAATATGTATCATTCCTATTTCAATAAGAAACATCATTTCTTCTATATTATTCATATTCTTATAAAGAATAGCATTACCATTCCTATCATCCTCACGGTTCCAATTAAAAGGTAATCTTCTAGAAGGTGGGCGATCATCATTCCTTCTCTCCTTTTCTACAAGAGCACATTCTGATTCATGAAATGTTTATAATTCCAAGCCACATGTCCTTTCTTTTCACATATTTGGCATGTAGGCAATTGCAACCTACATTCCTCCATTGTATGGCTAAGATTATTACATTTTGTACACAGACCTTTTACTTTAACTCCTCCTTAATTACCATTCTCTTCAAGGTTTTCATCATTTAAATTAATATTTTTTCATCTATTAGATATTTATGAATCTTTACTACATCAACTTCCTCTTCTTCATCATCAAAGGATTTCTCATTTCTCCCATATACTTTTAACTTTCCTTTTATAATCTTTTTATTTGTCTTCTTTTCATTTCATATATTTTTAATTGATTAATATGATCCTCTTTATCTTTTTCATTAATAGTCAATGCTAAATCTCAGTATGGTTTTAACAACCCTTATTTATACCACTGTAGTAAGGCATCCATCTTTATATATGCCTTACACTTTTTCTCATATTTCTTAAATTGATGTGTATATTCATTTATCTTTTTTATTTTGCCTTGAAGGATATTTCTAAGCTTCTCTAAATGTTCCTTAAGCAATTCCTCCTTCCTGAAATATTCCTTAAAAGTATTAGTAATCTTTTAATAATCCTCTTTGACTTCCTTCTCAAGATCGTAATACGAATCAGATGCATTTCTTTTCAATGTATAAGGAAATATGAGCAGCTTTTCTACATTAGTCACCTTATACAGTTGAGCTACCTCTTCAAACTGTTGTAAATGTCTTTTCAGAATCTCTTTCTTTCCTATAAAGAATGTGGGATACATCACCACAAACATTCTCAAGAATAATGCCATATTTGAAATAACTCTTTCTTTTGGTAAATCCATGCCTAGGAGGTCTTCTCAAACTTCATGTTTTAAGGGTCAGAGGTTAAGGCATGTCTTCAGTCTCATCCTTCATGTTAAGTTAGGAGTAGAAATCACATCTAAGTAGGGCACATTTGTGTCCTTGTCCAAATGTGGGTATGGGATCTTGGTTGACATGTTCTCTTTACCAAGTTCTTGAGGGTTCATAGAGGGGTCCTAAAGTTGGCATTTGTGAGCCACATTCATAGCACCATGTGTAACTTTTGATCTGAGAGGCTATGGCGAGATAATTCACATCTTGGAAAACAATGTTACATGAAGATGTGACACTAGGTTAGATAGCACGCAATACAATGCCTAAGACACACCCTTTGGGGTTGTCTCATGGGTTTAACACCAAGGGTTGGATATTTTAGCGAGCAAGCGTGTTTGTGCTCTCATCATGGTGTTAAGCCTCGAGCATCAGCTCAAGAAAGGCTAGGTCTTATAATTGAGTGTGCTATTGGCACACTTAATTAGGGGGTGATCTCCTTGGGATCTAAGTGTTGAACAATCTAAGCTTATTAGCAATAGCCCTTTCATGAGGCACTCACAAGTCATGTACTTAGGATTATCCAAAACTTAGCCTTAGGGAGTTTACTTAGTAGAACATTCGTGTCCGCTTACAGCACACACTCGTGTCCTCACTAAGTATGAACCCTAGGTTTAGGGTATGACTTGGCCACTCAAACCTTTAAGGGTTAGTCGTGGTTCAAGGTACCCCTTATTTCTCAAAAGGGGTTGTAATCCCGGATGAAGGAGACTCCTCAAGGGATAAGTGACAATGCCTTAGCTTTGTCATGGGGGTATGCGTGGGACACCTCTCCTTGGTGGGGTTAGGGCATGAGAATGTCTAGGTTTCCTGGTGTAGAATCTTAAAGGCTACTGTTAAAGGCCAAAAATATAGCATGTAGGAACTGCATACATAGGACTTTCCTACGGTGGAGGAATAACTTGTAGGAAAGTAGTAGTAGGAAATATCCTGTGTACAGGAAAAATCCTACAGTAGTAGGAAAATCCTACAGGGTAGGAAGGATCCTACGGTTGCAGGAAGCAGACAGTTATGACGGTTGGAGGAGGACAGGATTCGGTTAGGGCAAGGAGGGCAAGGAGGAGAGAGACTATGAAGGCTATGAAGGCTATGGAGAGCAATGCATGAGAGAGAGAGTATCTTTGGGAGAGAAGTAAGTCTCCACACTTGCTATCTCTTTGTATTCATATAGTAATGCAAGTGCATATTTATGGTGTATTGTGAATGCTTATACATGGCAATGGCCAAAGCAAAATCCTATCCTTGACCTTAGAGACGAGATAAGTATATATAGAGCTCTCTATTGGACGAAATCCCTACACTTTAACTTGCAAAGCTTTTCCTGCGCTGTGAACAGTGTTTTCTGCACACAGGAAAGTTTTGTATGTTAACACATGGCGACCACGGAGGGATTTCGCCATTGTTGTGGAGGAATTTGTTGAATTCCTAAGTGAGAAGTGACATAGCTCTGAGAGAAGTAGAGCTTAAGTGAAAAAGAAGTGTGTATATATATGATGATGGATGGAGCCTTGGAGGCATAATCCTAACTCGTCTCTAGCAAGAGAGAGAGATAATAGGCAGGCCGAGAGAGAGGCTGCCCGAGCTGAGCAAATAGAGCTTGCTAATAGGCAAGAAGCTCTTATAAAACTCATTGATCAGATAGGAGAAAGTGCTGCTAAAGGTGTGGAGGATATACAATACGGTGACTATCAAACTGCAGGAGAAGAGGAGTTGGAAGGAACTCCTCGGAGAACAGGATTTCCTATTAGACCAGGAGGAGTATCTCCTGGAAATTCCCCTCTTGGTGAGGAGGAAGGTGGTAGAGAAAACCCACCGAGTATGTCTAATATGACACTTTTCCCCGGAATGTTGGGAGGCACATTGATGTTCCCAATATTTTCCGCAGGAAAGAAGGAAAATCCTAAAAGACATTTATTGCAGTTTGAGGAAGTTGTAAAGTTGTATAAAGTAAGCAATGCAGATAAGTTGCTTATATTTCCTCACACATTAAAAGGAAATGCATCTGATTGGTATTATGAGTTGGAGAAAGATGTGAGAGAAGATTATGAGAAAGTTACAGAAGCTTTTAAAGAATACTTTAAAAAGGAAGAGTTGCCTGAAGAGCACTTAGAGAAGCTCAGAAATATCCTACAAGGAAAAACTGAAACTCTAGAGGAATATACACACCGTTTTAAAAAGCATGAAAAGAAATGCTCACTATATGTTAAGGAAGAAGCTTTGCTTCAATGGTATAAGCAAGGATTGCAGAAGCCATATAGGCATTATGCAATGACAATTGAGGAAGTAGACAGGAAAGATCTTGTAAAGCATCTTAAAGATTATGAGAAGAAGAGGAGACAAATAGAAAACATAGCAGAAGGAAAGATAAAATCCTCAAGGAGAAAGGAGGATAGTTCAGATGATGAGGATGAACCTATCAAAGTTCGGGATTATAAGGCTGATGAGAGAATGTTATTACAGCTAGTTAAGTCCTTGAAAGGTAATCCTGTGTATAAGGAATTAGATGCCAAAGTATGGTGTGCCAAGTGTAAAAATCCTGGACATACTAAGGATGAGTGTAGACTACAGTTGCCAAAATGTCAAATATGTGATAAAGAAGGACATTCGGCAAAAGACTGTAAGTATTTTATTAATCAAAATGTGGCACGTGTGGAAAAAGAAAGGAGAAAGAAGGAAGAAAGGAAGGCTGGTATAACAGGCCGTTTCCTGTGAGACAACCACCTGTTACCACATTCCCATCTCGAATAGGAAGCTCTATTATGAGGAACAGCCTGGGAGTTGGGAAGAAGGAAGAAATAGGAATCCTTTTGATAACAGAAGGAATGTTCCTTATACAGGAGGAGATGATAGGCTGTATGAGGGGAATCAAACTAGATATGCTCCACCATATAAGCCTAATATGGGAAGGAAGGAGACGTCCTACAGAGGACCAGAAAGATATCCAAGAAAAGAAAGTTATGGAGATCAAAATAACTATAGACAAAGACAAGTACAAGGAAGGAATTCTATTAATCTTACTTGTTATACATGTGGAGAGAAAGGACATATTTCTCCAAATTGTCCTAAGAATCAGCCTTCCACCTCAAACAATGCTCCTAAGAGAGAGCTTGGAGCTCGGTTCATTGATGTGGACGAGAATGAGCTAGAAAACCATCCTGCCGTGAGAGCAGTAATCTGTACAAAAAGAAATATATGTCAGAAACAGGAATACCTTCCAGCAGAAGAAGGAAATTCTGTGTATCCATTGCGGGATAGTACGCAAACAATGGGAGAGATGAACTCATCTCCAAGAACGAGATCTCCCTGAGTATATCTCGGATGATGATACACAACCGACGGATATACCTAAAGATCTAAAAATAACTGATTCTATTTTAGGGAAGAATATTCAAGAGAAAAAGAATATTCCTGTAAAACAGAGTAACCCTAGAAAACAGAGCATTCCTGTGAAACGGATTCAGGATGACGTGGCAGAATCAATGGCTCAAAGTGCATTGAGCCAAGAAATTACAATCACGTTGGGACAATTAATACATATTGCCCCATATATTAAAAATCAAATCTTGGAAATGTTGAACATTGTTCCAAAATCCTTACCTGCATATACAGGAAATGAAATTCACCGAGTAGAAAAACATTATGAAAAAGAAGGTGATTATGATGGGTATGTGCCCAGCATTACTGTATATATTGGTAAAAACAAGATAAAAGAAGTCCTTATAGATGGAGGCTCAGGAGTTAATTTTATTGAGGAACATGCTTGTAAGAAAATGGGTTTAGGACCCATTGAGCCTGCTCCTTTTAATTTAAAAATGGCAGACCAGAGAAGTGTCAAGCCTACAGGTATAGTGAGAGGAGTGACTATATCTATAAAGGGTCTTAAATATAAGTGTCCCTTATTGTCCTCCAAATGGAAGGAAAAGATACTGTATATACTATGTTATTAGGTAGGCCTTGGCTGAAAACTGCTAAAGTTATACAGGATTGGGGAACAGGAAAGATGACGCTGGGAGAAGGAGAAGGAAAACCGGTGATATACAATCATACAAAAAGGTATGTTAAAAAGGAAAAAGACCCTTATTTTAGAAGGATATGACTGGTTTAATGGCTTAGACGATCAGGAAGAAGTAGAAATCCTGAAAGCATATCCTGACTTAAAAGTCCTGACAGATATAGACTTAAACGTAGTGCTGAAAGGAAAGAAAAGTTCAGCAGAAGGAAGAAGATAGGCCCGGATTGCAGGAAAAGTTCTATAAGGCAATCCCATATGAGATTGATTTACAGGAACAACCTGCAGAGTATACATATGTGTATACTACAGATCCTTTGCAGCAAGTGAATATAGGTACAGAAAATGAACCTAAAAACCTATTCATTGCTCAGGAATTAGATAAAGAATTCCGGAAAAAGGATTGAATTGCTTCAAAAATATCAGGATGTTTTTGCCTGGTCCTATAAAGATCTTAAAGGCATACCTCCTGAATTGTGTACACACACTATACAATTATTACCAGGAAGTGAGCCTGTGAAACAGAGAGCATATAGGATGAATCCTAATTATGCACAGCTTGTGAAGGAGGAGATAGATAAGCTGTTAAGTGTAGGTTTTATTTATCCTATACAGGGCACAATGGTTATCACCACTTGTGATTGTTCCTAAAAAGAATGGAAAGTTGAGAGTATGTGTAAACTATAAGAAGTTAAATGATGCCACAAAGAAGGATGTTTTTCCTATCCCATTTACAGAAGAAATGTTGGATAGTGTGGCCGGACATGAGATGTATTCCTTTATGGATGGATTCTCAGGATATAATCAGATTCTAGTAGCTCCGGAGGACCAACATAAAACAGCTTTTATAAGTCCATGGGGTGCATATGCATATAAAGTTATGCCATTTGGCTTATGTAATGCACCTTTTACTTTCCAAAGGATCATAACTGATACCTTTAGGGAATATTTATTGGATTTTATGAAAGTTTTTATGGATGATTTTAGTGTATATAGTGATAAAGAGAATCATCTTTATTTTAGAAAGGTGTTTTCAGAAATGTAAGCAAAATCAGTTGCTTTAAATCCTGAGAAATGTAATTTTTTTGTAAAATCAGGAGTTCTCTTAGGACATGTAGTGTGTAAGGAAGGAATCCTGGGATCAGGATAAGGTTAAAGTTATACTTACCTTACAACACCGCAGGATCTAAAAGAATTAAGGCGGTTTTTAGGAAAGATTGGCTATCATAGGAGGATTATGCCCAAATAGCCAGACCTTTAACTGACCTTTTAAAGGCAGGAAAATCCTATGATTGGACTCTGCATGTCAGGAAGCTTTTGATACATTAAGGAAATCTTTAGTAACAGCACCTATATTAGTGAATCCTAAATGGGACAGGGAATTTCATGTGCAGGTTGATGCCTCAGACATTGCAATAGGAGCTATCCTTACAGACGCAGGAAGATGGAAAGGACCGTCCTATCTACTATGCAAGTCGCAGGTTAACACCGGCAGAGGTAAACTATACTACCACAGAAAAAGAAGCTTTAGGAATGGTATATGCAATTCATAAATTCAGACACATTATTTATTAGCTAATAAAGTCAAAATCTTTGTAGATCATAAGGCTTTGTTACATCTTTTAAAAAAGCCAGTCCTAACAGGACGTTTAGCTAGATGGTTTCTCCTGTTACAGGAGTATGATTTTCAAATCATACATAAACCCGGTAGACAGCATGAACAGGCTGACCATTTAAGCCGCATTAAACAGGAGAAGTTCCAATCCAGTATATGGATGACTTTCCTGATGCACATTTATTTCACAAAGTGGTATTACTGGACTAGTTCCACCATCCTATGAGACTAATGATCAGAAAAAGTTATTTGTCGTGAGGACACGACGTTATTCTTTGGTGGGAGGAAAGTTATATAAGACGGTCAGGATGGAGTGTTAAGACGTTGGGTGGAACCTTTTGAGGTTATGGATATCCTGAAAGAGGCCCATGCGGGTCTAGCAGGAGGGCATTTTGCAGAGGAAATAACTGCAAGGAAAATATTACAGGCTGGGTTATGGTGGCCTACATTATGGAAGGATGTAGGAGATTTCTGTAGGAAATGTGATAAGTGTCAAAGAGCACATATACCACCTAAGAAACAGGTATATCCTTAAATCCTATCCTACCACTAGAACCTTTTCAAAGGTGGGGAATGGATTTTATAGGACCTATAAATCCTGCGAGTACAAAAAGGAATCAATATATTCTGGTACTTACGGATTATATGACTAAGTGGGTAGAAGCAGAACCTATGAGGAAAGCTGATGCTTATAATACAGCCGTGCTATATATAATATGATTATAGTGCGTTATGGAATTCCTAAGGAAATCATAAGTGATAGAGGAAAACACTTTATTAATGAAACAATTCAAACACTTATGGAAGAATTTGTCATAAAACATAAGAAATCTACACCTTATTATCCTCAAGGGAATGGTCAAGCTGAATCTACAAATAAAGTCCTTAAGAATGTTTTAAGGAAAGTGATTCAGGAAAATGGAAAAGACTGGGATGAAAGACTTCCTGAAGTCTTGTGGGCTTACAGGACAGCCTATAAGGTTGTAACAGGAATGACGCCTTTTAAGTTAGCATATGGACTTGAGGCAATAACTCAAATATTGTGCCATCTTTAAGGATTGCTGTAAAGCATAATTTAGGTGAGCAAGAATCCTTACAACGTAGGCTACAGGAATTAGAAAAACTGGATGAGATAAGATTACATGCTTTATGGACTGTACAGGCAATTCAGAAAAGAAGGAGAGCCTGGTATAATAGGAAAAGAAACATGATATAAGAGAAGGAGATTTGGTCTTGTGGTATAGAGGAAGTGTTGATAAACCACAGGATAAATTAAAAATGAAATGGTTAGGTCCATTTAAAGTCAAGGAGATAAGTGAGGAAGGTGTGGTAAATGTTGAAACCCTAACAGGTGACGGAATGCAGGAAAGGGTAAACATAAATAAATTGAGAATATGAAGTGTCATTTATAGACGTTGAGATATATTCTATACGAATATTCCAATACACTTGGAAATCAGCGCCAAACCTAGATCTAGGGTTTGTAGCTTCTTTCTTTGCGGATATGGCAGGAGGAAAGAACACGCTTGTGGTGAAAAATTGCCGATCTCTACATAAGGCGCTGAGAATTTGGCATGTGGCCATTTTACAGTCATGTTGACGGGCTGGGAGATTAGCCAGAGCTAGAGAAAGCTCTCAGGGATTGGGTCTTGAGAAGTATGCTCATCTTCTAGCGCAGGTAAATCCTAATGCACTACAGTGTTATCATTTCATTATGATGGCGGAAAAGATGGTTGAAGAAATTTTCACATATGCTGAAGGAGAAGGATGTTGATCAATGAGAAGGCTATTGTGGAGATATTTCGGCTACCATTGGAGGAAGGAGAGTTGGAGGTAAATAAAAAGAATTTAGATCTCTATCTTAAGAGGGGAGGCAATACAATAGCAAGCTTGGCTTGCGTGTGATGGATCTCGAGGAGAAGGTGGAGCTCGTGGTCATTTTTTTGGTGAACTCCTTTGAGTTCAGACTCTCTTCAACTACAGCTTTGAAGACAGTCATGTCGCTATATGACGCGCTTAAGACGAGGAAGTGCGCAGGAGTTGCACGTTATCTCCTCAAGAAACTGGGGGAGTATGTTTTTACTACTCAGGAGAAGGAGATACAACAGAAGGAGTCTCCAATGATTGCATTGGCGTGGATACAGTCACTTGTGAATCATGTGATGGAGTGTGGAGAGGAAGTTGAGGAGCAGAGTATGCTAGTAAGTTGCAGAAGGTGCTCACACCTCAGGATAGGCTGGTAGGAAAGAAGGTATAGGAAGTAGCTAGTGGGAAGCATCAGGAGAGTACCAGCAAGGTGATGAAGACACCACCGGCGAAGAAACAAAAGACATTGCGAGTGATGCCTATGCGGAAGTCCGTGAGGAAGGGAAAGATGAAGCACGTAGCAAAGAGTATCCATCTAGATGATGAGGATTCGACAGGAACAGGAGAAGAGGAGGAGGAAGAGCATTCTGAACAAGTTTTAATGGTGAAGCCACTAAAAACCAGAGAGCCGCAAAAGGCGGGGCAGCATCTGAAGCAGAAGACTTTGGAGGAAGTGGTACAGATGGAGCTGGAGAAGCCACATGAACAAGTACCAATGACTCAAATGAATGGAGGTTGAGGTACAGCTGACGCAGGTTTTGTCTCGTATGCAGCAGGAGATACTAGACAAATCGGCAAAGGTGAGTTCAACATCGCAGGATGTACCACAGTTGGCTTCAACGTTGTACAACTAGTTTGTGAGTATGGGGTACACAGTGAAGGATAGAGCAGAGATTAGGAGGTTGATTGCAGAAGCAGTGGAGGCAGTAATAATGCCAAAGATTAACACCATGCAGGCTACAGTTAGCAGAATTGGGGTGCGATCAGTAAAGGCAAGGACTCCTAGTCCTACAGTTCTTGAGAGCAAGCATGTGAGTGTTTTAGAGCCTATGTTGATGGCGCAAAAGATAATCAGGACGCAAGAAGAACTCCAACAGGGAGGAGCACTCTTGACAGTGCTGGGGGAGGGAACTCTAGTGACTACATGTGGAGAACCAGGGTCTCCAACTGCAGGTGGCATCCATGGCGTAGGAAATGGAGAAGATAAAGACGGAGTTTATGAGGTACAAGGAGGAATATGAGACAGAGTATCTTGAGGAGCCGCAGGAGAATGAGGGTACAGGACAGGTGCAGTGAGGACACTGCAAGGATTCAAGGTGGGGAATAGAGTTAAAGGCAAAAAATATAGCATGTAGGAACTACATATATAGGACTTTCCTACGGTAAAGAAATAACTTGTAGCAAAGTAGTAATAGGAAATATATGTGTACAGGAAAAATCCTACAGGGTAGGAAGGATCCTATGATTGCAAGAAGCAGACAGTTATGATGGTTAGAGGAGGACAGGATTTGATTAGGGCAAGTGAGGGCAAGTGAGGGCAAGAAGGGGGAGAGACTATGAAGGCTATGAAGGCTATGGAGAGCAATGCAGTATCTTTGGGAGAGAAGTAAGTCTCCACACTTGCTATCTCTTTGTATTCATATAGTAATGCAAGTGCATGTTTATGGTATATTGTGAATGCTTATACATGGCAATGGCCAAAGCAAAATCCTATCCTTGACCTTAGAGACAAGAGAGGTACATATATAGAGCTATTCTAGGTCGAAATCCCATATCCTTTAACTGGCAAAGCTTTTCTTGCGCTGTGAACAGTAATTTCTACACACAGAAAAGTTTTGTGCCATGTAACAGTTGTTGGCAAACAGAATCTATAAGGCTTGGGAAGGAGTTGCGATGAACTGGATAGACTGCCTTAAGCAGTACTTAGTTCCGGCACTAAACCATGAAATCTACAAAATTTGGACCGGGTCCAAGAGGAGACTGTCCACAACCGGCCATATTGGGGTATCATGACCATCGGCTTGATTGCCCAAAACAACTAATAATACCAGCATAGCTCCATACAAGGGAGAAAGAGCAAGCAGAGGTCAATAGGGCAAAACCAAAGAAACAGCTAGAACCCTCGGAGTCATTAAAGAAGTAGGCGAGAGACGACCCTTCCCCTTACTAGGAGCCACCCAGGCACCAAACGACAGAACCTATACAAGCAGTCCCCATGGCAGTGGGACCCCCGTTACCAAGGGAATTTTTGGCAAAGATACCCGGACAATCCACCGAACCAAACCAGGAGAGTACAAAGGGTGATTCTGAGGAAGAATCGAAGGACACCTACCAACATTTCCATGCTGACAATCAGTGAGCCTCATCGGCTTATGGCAAGCTCGTAGAGGCCTTCGACCAACTAAAGGAAGCAATAGCGTTGTACAACAACCTCGACCTCCCAGCCATGACAAAGGAACACAATGACATAATAGCTACTTTTACAAAATGATAGCAGGCCACACATGAGCACAACAGAGAATCTAAGGAACTACTCCTCCAAGGAGCCTTACTGATTGTGATAGAAGAAAAAGGAGGAAGGATGCCGGGGAACTCTGGAGCAAGTTGGCAATGGATTTGGTAGGTTACAAGGTAAGTACGATACCCTCCAAAGGCTTCTGGACCACCACAAGCATGCCCGCAGCCAGATCCTAAACAAAAAAAGAACAGCAAACTCATGAACTCATGACTAAAGAAGTAGGGAGTTTGAAGAAGCCCGAGCAAAGTTGGCGGCGATCAGGGAGGAGCTGCATCGCTACCGATGATCGTGTTGAGCATCTCCAACAGGTCCATGAAGAAGTGCAACATCATCTTTAACACTGCTTCAACACGCACAATAACCAAAACCACACTTGTGGCCAACCAAGAGAGACCCCCACCTAGTGGGTCGGAGGCAAGCGCCACATCACAACCAAGCGTAGGGAGGGAGCATAGCTCACCTGAAAGTCAGGACCCACCCCAAACCAATATCACAAAGTTAGTGGAGCACACCCAACTACTTGCAGTAAGGGAACAAGAGCTGCGGCTCTCACGCAAGCAATTCGGGAGCTGGAGGCTCAAGTAAAACAAGTTTAAGAACAGTAGGAGGCCGGGTTATAGACGGTTATCGAGCTGCAAAATGTGACAATAGCCGCTCTAAAGCTGAAGCTAGCCACAGCAGAGAGCGAAGCCGCCACCTACCACAACCACTCTAGCATGACCTAGGATCATGGAGCACATGGCCCGAGAACGTGCCAACAAATAAGTCCGGGCATCTAGTTAATGGTGGGTTGATCATCGTCAGACCACCAGCCAGCACAAACGAGCGACAGGACAGAGTGGTCAAGTAGGGAAGGTACAACAGGTACTAACCAAAAACAACAGCTATTAAGCAGCGCTTAACTCAGGCATAGATCCAATCATCCAAATCAACTACCAAGGTACACTAGACAGCACACGTGAGGGAGGTGCTTAAATGCTATAGGCAAGACGTTGTCACATGACGACAGACCAGTGACAGACTGCCACCTGGAACTAGGGTCTAGCACTGGCCAACCCACTATATAAGCAGGAAGGCTGGTAGTGGGTCAGGGTCCTTTTAATGAGTATTCTTCTTTGTATCTTGCACCACCTTCTCTAGGGCCGCACTGTATCCAGTTAGGCAATATATGTATATCTCTAGATTCCTTATGTTCCCCAATCTCTCCTGATTACTCTCCTCTTGCTTCCGCTCTTAGCCAATGGGATACCATCCGAGGGGGGAAGTAACACCCCTGCTGCACATAGTGAAACTCCTATACACCTATACACGGGCCCTCGTGGCATCCAGGTAGAGGCCATCACAACACCTTTCAATGCTCCTGAGGCAAAGGCTGGCTAGCCGACACGGACCCCCAGGACTAGACGCTGGTAACAGTGTCCTGGTAACCACTAAGGCTTTGTAAGTCACCCCACATCTGGCCTGCGGAGTCCCCAACGACCAAAAGTACAAGAAATAGTAGAGAAGACATTCTCTTAAGACTCTTTGTAGGGCTTTGTTTACTGCACTTATATACAATATGAAATACTATGTAAGTGACAGGTGGTTTAATCTAATACCTTAGTTGTTTGAAGTTTTTGCTTGATAATAGAGACCCTTGGCCAACTATATTAGAGTTGGTAAGTCCATTGCATAGTTAACTTTGGATGTTGTGGAGATCCTTCAAGTTGCACACCTTCATGGATCGTCCTCTAGGGTTCTTCTACTGAAGCTCAACTGAGAATTCACCTGTAAAGAAATAAATTGCACTTGCAGAGAAGACATTTGCTGCACATAAACAATGAATCGTTGCTGAGAGATGCCATTCTCATCACCATTGTTTCTGTAGATGCCATTTCCTATCTGTTTGTGCAAAGGATCCATGAACCCTAAAACTTGCAAGTTCAAACCATATTTCCAAGAGTCAGGATTGATCTAGCCAATGAAATCAAACATCTTGGATTTCAAACTTCATCCTCGTATAAACATACTCCATGGCAACCTTGAAGCATCCTAAAGCTTTTACCACCCTATCTTGTTTAGCAGGAATGCTCCTAGACCTGTAATAGCCAAGTATCTTCACATAAACGAGACTCTTCCAATACTACATCTCCGTCCTCCTCAAGTTGAGCACAATTAAAGCAAAGTGTGCACCATGGAATGCAGCAAGTGCTTGAGAAGATTCAACGTCATCTTCATTGCCAAAGGAGCTACAGAGTAGCGTGAAAAATTTGGTGGTAACATTGAATTGGACTGGAGCAATGACTGTTTGTAAAGCTTCAAAGGCTCACTTTATAGCCTAGTAACTTGGTGTTGTGAGTCTATACAAGATCGTGCATGGGATACTATTCGTAAAGCTTCAGAGGCTCACTTTTATAGCTAGTAACTTGGTGTTGTGAGCCTATACAAGATACTGTTCGTAAAGCTTCCAGAAAAATATGTTGAACAACTAAAGGTTGTGGCATGAGATATATGTCAACAATGGCTTTTTAGCTAATAACTTGGTGTTGTGAGTCTATACAAGATCATGCATGGGATACTGTTTGTAAACAACACAATAGCCGCTTAGAAATATAAATAAAGTTAGAGATAAAATGAAAGCTCTTTCCATATAAAGAAATAGAGCATGTATTCATAAGAACCACACTATCATGTTAACAATATTTTTCTGGTGATCATCTTCACCTTCAAGTACTTGAGAGACATGATCCTGTAGTGGTAAGTTCTATTGGAATGCAGATGCACATTCCAAAGTCAGATCAAGATGTAATAAAAACAACACATCCTCTTTTAGACTTGTTTTGTTAACTTTATATGCAGCATCTAGGGACTCTTGTTAGGATAGCAATTTGTTACATTGAATGACATTGAAAGCACCTGGTTCATTATCATTATGTTCATCCTCAATGACCATAATCTCCTTAGACGTTAAAGGAGGAATGACACTGTAATGAGGAAGTGTTAAACATTTATAGGAAAAAAAATAAAAAATGGTTACTCCTTGGAATTCTTTCACAAGAACATGAGACGTATGATCATGTGTAGCCTGCACTACATGATAGTTCTATGCACTAATATACTCGTCAATGTCACTTTGGATCTCAAGCATCCAGGAAAGGCATAGCGACTCCTTGTGTCAAGGATTTGAAATATCCAGTAGTCCAATGTCCTCCATGAGGTTGACTAGGTACTTGTAGTACCAGAAAACCTTCTCAAATAAACCCCACCAAAACCATTCTATTCTTTGTAGTAAAAAAAATAAATAAAACAAGCTTTCAAAAATGTTTAAAACAAATGACTTACCTAGTTTCAAGCTGATTTACCTATTAGGAAGCATTGTTGATGACTTGGACATGTGAGTTGCATATCTAGCTCAACGAGAGAGTGCTTGCATGCAAAATCAAAGTGGATTCTCTTTGGTTGTCCAAATTGTCGAACTACTTCAGCATAGACATTGAATATAGTTGCAGCATGTTTGTTCTAAGATACCACACACCAAAGAACGTAATGAGTACCACCATCAATAAATCCATGGACTCACATCTTGTAGTCTTTTAACTTATCATAAACTACAAAAAAAAACATATGAGTAACTTAAGACAGCTTACAATCCATATGCCACAATAGCATTGGCTCCATAATGTCATAAGTCCTTCATACAATGACTCTTTTTTCATGTGTTCAATTTTGGAAGGATCTATTGTTATGACCCATATAACAAATCAAAGAATATTCCCCAGAAAGGTATAAGCTAGAATATTCCTAAGGAGCTATACCTAGATCTAAAAGAATTAAGGGCACACTAAGATTGGAAGCCTTTTTGGAGAGCAGTGTGTGGAGACTAGAGATAGCTCGAGGGAGGTCAGGTGGTTTTGTAAGGGTCTTTAGTTTGTACATAGTGGTGCCTAACATCTATATAGACTGTAATTGGTCGTCGAGGACTCCGCGTACCAGATGTGGTGCTTGTTATGGAGTTTTGGTGGTCGCCAGGACGTTGTGGATAGCGTCTAATCCCAGGGGTCCGTGTCGGTAAGCCGGCCTTACCTCGGGAATACTAGAAGGTGTTGAATGGCCTCTACCCAAACATGCAAGGGTCCATGTACAGGGGTGGGAGAGTTCTCCTAGAGCAATGTTGCTGCTTGGTAGCTGAGTACGTTGTTGGCCCAGGAGCGGAGCGAGAGGAAAATCACTAGAGAGATGGTGAACAAAAGGAACATGTGTATATATATATATATATATATATATATATATATATATATATCACACACCACACACATATATATACTGCCTGCCTGAGCACAAGCTACCTCAGGAAGGTGGAGTAGGATACAAGACAAAAAGTGGACTAGAAGGACCCCAACCCACTACCAGGCTTCCTATTTATATAGTGGGTCGACTAGTGCTAGACCCTAGGTACAAGTGGCACTCTCTCACTGGTCTGCTGCCATGTGATAGAGTCTTGCTTGTCACATTTATGTGCCTCCCTTATGCGTGTTGTCCCGAGTACCTTGGGTAGTTGATCCGAATGATTGGATCTACGCCTAGTTAAGGACCACCTGACAATTGTCGCCATCAGTTTGTACCAGCGGTACCTTCCTTGCTTGGTGCTCCATCTTGTCGCTCGTTTGTGCTGGTTGGAAGTTTGACAGTGGTCAAACCACCGTCAACCAGATGCCCAGACTTATTTGTTAGCACGTCCTCGAGCCATTCCCTCATATGTTCACCCCATAGTGCTCCCGGTACATGGTGATTTCGCTCTCTGTTGGGGCTAGCGTTGTCTTCAGAGTGGTGATGGTCGCATCCCGTAGTGCGATCACTCTCCGTAGCCTCGTCTTGGACCCTACCTATTGCTCCTGGATCTGTTTGAGTTGGACCTCTAGTTCGTGAGTCCGCTCTCGCGAGCATTGCAGCTCCTGTTCCCTTACAATGAGGAGTTGAGCATGTAGTTGAGTGTGTACCTCTAATTCCATGGTGGTCTATGGTGAGTCCTGCGGGGCCTCAACCAATCAGGAACAAAACTATGGCCCATTGCGCTTCTGACATGGGTTTCTTCGAGGAGGGCGAAGGAGTGGCTTTGAGCTGGTTGGTTGCCCAGTGCAGTTCTTCTTTAGCCACTACCAGTTCTTGGTGGACCTTCTTGAGCTCTACCTCACATTGCTTGAGTTTGGAGCCAAGCTCAAAAACTCGCCGCTCCCTTTGCTGTGGCTTGCTCATAGTTCCGTCCGAATTGATCGTGGAGCTTTTGAGGTTATTGTACTTGATCTGGAGTTGATCCAAGCGGTTAGTTATCTGTTGGCACGCCTCTGCTGCTTGCTTCCTCCTGGCTTCCGCAATCTCCCATAGTTAGACTCCATGGAGAAGCTGTTCTGAATACCCCAGGCCTCCTTTTGAACAGTTTGGTAGCTGTCCGTGAGCTCTGTCACTATGGGGTCGTGCTCTGCAGACACTCCAAAGAGATCTAAGTCATTATACATTGCTACGGCCTTCCTAATCCGATCGAAGGCCTTGGCCAGTTCGAGATGCACTGGAGTGGCCCATTGCCCTTTGGCGTTGTAATGCCAGTAAGCCCCACTCAACACGTTACCTGTATCTTCCTCGTTGCCCAAGTTGGTGGCATGTGATGGTCTGGCTGGACACTCTCCCGTGCTCCATGGCCATTGTGTTGGTGGTATTCCGGCGACTTCTACTAGGAGTACTACTGGTGTGGACCCCGTGGCTAGGGCCCTTCACTCCTTTCCCCGCAGTCCCCTTCCCTCGGCTTGCTATGGTGGGGAGTCTTCTCTTGTTTGTTTCTGCGATGACTCTGGCATGTTTGGCTACTTCCATTTGTCGGTTTGGCTGGGGCCTACATGCTCTCCTTTCCCCAACTCTCCGATGGTGTTCGAATGGAATTGCATTGGTAGGGGAATTGGGGTTCGACTGATGATCTAGGAGATCATCACGCTGAGGTGGCTGATTGTGGTGAATCTTTGTCCAGTCCCCTTTTAGATCTCATGCGGTGTTTGTGTCATTTCCTCGAGTAGGCGAGGCAGGGCCGATTGTGGCAACCGGGGTGCCTCTCTGCCTTCCATCAACCTTCCTTGGCCCCTTCTAGCTCACTGATTTCTAGTTGTTCAAACGAGTTAATCCTGCTCTCCTTCAGGCCACAACTTTGTTTGCTACGGTGAACTCCATCCGTGTGTACTATTTATCCCTCCGTGGTCGCCATAAATGATCGTCAGGGACTCTGCAGGCCAGATGTGGTGCTTGCTATGAAGTTTCGGTGGTCACCAGGATGCTGTGGATAACGTCCAATTGCGAGAGTCCTGCGCCGGTAAGTCGGCCTTACCTCAGGAATACTAGAAGGTGCTAAATGGCCTTTACCCGGACGCCACAAGGGTTTGTGTACAGGGGTGGGGGAGTTCTCCTAGAGCAATGCTGCCGCTTGGTAGTTGAGTACATTGTTGGCCCAGGAGCGGAGCGAGAGGAGAATCACTAAGAGATGGTGAACAAAAGGAACATGTATTTATATATGCCTGCCTAAGTAGAAGCTGCCTCAGGAAGGTGGAGCAAAATACAAAATGAAAAATGGACTAGAAGGACCTCAACCCACTACTAGCCTTCGTGCTTATATAGAGGGTCGGCTAGTGCTAGACCCTAGGTACAGGTGGCACTCTTTCACTGGTCTACCGCCATGTGACAAAGTCCTGCTTGTCACATTTATGCGCCTCCCTTACGCGTGCTGTCCTGAGTACTAAGGGTAGTTAATCCGGATGATTGGATCTATGCCTGGTTAAGCACTGCCTAACAGCTGTCATTGTCAGTCCGTACCTACGGTACCTTCCTTGCTCAATGCTCCATCCTATTGCTTGTTCGCGCTAGCTAATGGTTTGACGGTGGTCAAACCACTGTCAACCAGTAATGCACGCCCCACTCTTTTCTTGGAAAAACATTCATGAAAATCACCAAAAATAAAAATAAAAATAAAATCCTTAACTCTAAAATGCGATAGCCCTAAGATGCAAGATACCCCTTTACAACTCTCACACCCCAGTTGCTTCCAAATCAATCTAGTGGAATAGCTTCTTAGATTGTTTCATGGTCAATTGTGAGAATTGACCCTTCCAACCCAACTTCTAGAGAGCATAAGATAAATACTTAGGATTGTAGCCTAGCACCTGTGCCAAATCCTTCATCGAACAACCATCTACATATCAAGCCACTAAATTAAATCCTCTAACCTGTTGAAGCGGGTTCTTTCAAGGATTGCCGACTCCAAGCGATCCATTCCATTCATCGTACCCTAGAATGAAACCCTAGATCTTGAACAAAAGCATACAAATGTACATGATAAACATGCACATGTATGAGAATGTTGCATGGTGTTGCATTATGGCCATAAGGCATGGTTTAACTTTAATTAGCATAAGATCCCTAAAAATTGAAACCTTAAGTCACACTTTTGCATAAAATGGTGGTAAAGTTATGACAAAACCATAATTTTTTCTCACAAGAAGTTTTAGAGTATAGTATTGTAACACTTTTAACTTTGGGCTGGCCTTTTTTTTCCATAGATTATACTATGTTAACCAGCCATGAGTTGGTCACCATTTACGCTACCTAGTGACCAATACTATGTATATGTTGAAAATCAACTTTACTAACTTTACTTTTGACCATAAACTAATAAACATCAAAATTACATGGTGGCCAACACTATTGGCATAAGTAAGATGGTGACCAACTACGCCATAAATAAGACAAGATGGTGAATAACAATACTTGTGAATGTCAAGATGGTGACTAACAATACTTGTGGATGTCAAGATAGTGACCACCCTCACTTCATAGGGCAAGAGTCTTAGTTCGTGAGGCTTGAGTCTCACTTTATATGGCAAGAGTCTCATTTTGTATTATAAGAGTTCCATTTTGTATTGTAAAGAATTTCACTTTATGAGGCTTGAATCTCACTTTATGCTCACTTCATGAGGCTTGAGCACTTCGTGTGGCATGAGTGGAACCTGAGTTTCACTTTATATTGCAAAGAGTTTCACTTTGTAAAGCCTAGGTGGGGCTGAATTTCACTTTGTATTGCAAAGAGTCTCA
Source organism: Selaginella tamariscina (assembly GCA_003024785.1). Taxonomy (NCBI): domain Eukaryota; kingdom Viridiplantae; phylum Streptophyta; class Lycopodiopsida; order Selaginellales; family Selaginellaceae; genus Selaginella; species Selaginella tamariscina. The sequence continues at coordinate 600,370 of PUQB01000023.1, read as the reverse complement.
CTTTATAAGGCCTAAGTGGGGCCTAAGTTACTTTGTATTGTAAAAAAGTTTCACTTTGTGAAGCTTATGTGGGGCCTAAGTCTCACTTTATATTATAAAAGAGTTTCACTTTATGAGGCCTAATTGGGGCCTAAGTCTCACTTTCTATTACAAGAGTCTCATTTCGTAGGGCTTGATTCTTATTTTGTCAGGCCTAAGTGGACGCTTGCGTCTTACGTATTGCAAAGAGTCTCACTTTGTTAAGCATAAGTGAGGCCTGAGTCTCACTTTGTATTATAAAAAGTCTCACTTTGTAAAAAAAAGAGTTTCACTTTGTGAGGCTTGAGTCTCACTTTGTATTATTAAAATCTCACTTTGTGGGGCTTGATTCTTATTTCATAAGGCCTAAGTTGGGCCTGAGTTTCACTTCATATTGTAAAGAGTCTCATTTTGCATTGTAAAGAGTCTCACTTTGTGAGGCTTGAATATTTCTTTATGCTCACTTGAGTCTCACTTAGTAAGGCAAAGAGTTTCACTTTGTGTGGCTTAAGTGGAGCCTGAGTCTCACTTCATATTGTAAACAGTCTCACTTTGTGAAAACTAAATGGGGCCTGAGTCTCACTTTATATTGTAAAAGAGTTTCACTATTGTGGCCTAAGTAGGGCCTAATCTCACTTCGTGGGGCCTAACTCTTACTTTGTATTACAAAGAGTCTCACTTTGTGAAACATAAGTGAGGCCTCAGTCTCATTTCTTATTATAGAGAGTCTCACTTTGTAAAGAAAGAATTTCACTTTATGAAACTTGAGTCTCGTTTTGTATTACAAAATCTCACTTTGTGAGGCCTGACTCTCACTTCATGAGGCCTAAGTGAAGCTTGAGTCTCACTTCATATTGCAAAAAGTTTCACTTTGTGAGGCTAAGTCTCACTTCGTATTATAAAGAGTGTCACTTTGTGAGGCCTAAGTGGGGCCTAAGTCTTACTTCGTATTATAAAGAATCTCACTTCATGAGACCTAAGTAGCCATAAGTATCACTTCATTTTACAAGAATTTCACTTTATAGGACATGACTCTCACTTCGTGAGTTTGGAGTTTCACTTTATAAAATTGGAGTTTCACTTTGTGGAGCCTGAGTTGGAGTCTCACTTCATGGGTTTAGAATTTTACTTTGTAAGGTTGGAGTCTCATTTCGTATAAATAATGATAATTGATTTTTTTAATCCAATGGCTGAAATGAAAGTACTTGAAATTATCTTTTCATATTAATAATGTAAACATTTTTCAAAGAAAATGAAAAACAAGTTTTTAAGTATTATCTACATTGCTAACTCAAATGTCATAATGAATCACGACGTAAAATAAATGGACAGCTAAAATAATTTCAACTTCATTAATTTTCATATATCAACATGAATGTGAAAATGTTTTAAATAAGTTTTCAAAATTTATAAAAACTTATTTTATAAGGTAAACATGTTCTTATATATTTAATTATTCCAAGTAAGTAATGCATTCACAAAGTGAACTAAACAAGTTAAATCCAATTACTAACTTGGCAATTAAATAATTTCACTTAGTAAGTTATGGGTTGTTCAATCAACAATCAAGGTTTGAATGCATTAAATAACACCTGATTTTACTCCATGTTAAACTTGTAAAGATACATCAAATTCATAATTTCAACTAATGAAGATACATAAATAAAAAAGTGGACAAATTAGATGTGTCCAAAACAATCTAACTTTATTTTGTGACAATGAGAGTTCATTAAGTAAATTCACACATTTTCAAAAGTTTTTTTAATTTTCTTTTTAAATTGAGGAAACCCATTAAGTTACTGAAAATAAAAACAATTAAATAAACATGTCTTATCCACGTATGGTTTATTTCATTAATAATATGTATCACTTTTTGCACCACATACAATGTAAAACAACAATTGTTAAATATTTTACTAATTATTTAATTTAACAGTAGAAACGTATACGATATAGTTATGTGATCATCATGCTGTAGTCGTGATATGTAATGGTACAATTAACGATGTCCAAGTTTGATTTAAAATTTATGATTTATTAATTTGATACGACACATAGTTGCCTTTAAATGACACATCATGGCTTTTTACATAATTTAAATTTGATCTACTTGACCGTTTTGCATTTCATAATTTTTATGTTCTGCATATAAATATATATGTATCTGAATGTGTTTGCAATATTGCATATAATCTTATTAAGATGTGATTATGAGATACATAAAACTAAATATTGTAAGAAAATATATTCATCATATTGTAATAAAATTATTTAAATTCTTGATACATATACAACTATGTGACCTATATGTATATTTAATAATAAAGAAAATTGAGATTATTATTTTACAATTTACAGTGAAATATAGGATGCAGTCACTTTTAGTTTTATTAAACATATGTCGTATATATATAGAGAGAGAATCTCTGAATATAATAAATATCTATAGAAGCCTAGATGCAATTAGAAAAATTACGACATCTTCAAATTTATAGTTTAGCTATTTTAATATTAACACATTAAACAAATAAAGTAGAGATAAATAGTTATAAAATGTTAAATAGATATAGATATAGTTTCAGTGTGTGTGTATATAATTATTTTGATATATAATTTTACACTTAAGTGGAAATGTTTATCACTGAGGGGCTAGCAGCGATTTTATTTCAGTGTTTATAAAAACTATTTTTTAAAAAATTAAAATATGTTTAAATATATATAAGTAAAAAACTCATGGCCAATCGATGCTGCTAAATAAATTAGAAATGCTGGAAAAAAAATTAGAGAATATTGGCTTATATTAGTTCAATTGATTATTTAGCGCGTGGGATGTGTCAGTTGTCGGTCATTGTAGTATTTGTTTGCACACAAACTCAATCAGAAAAGTTTTAGACCAGTGACATCCCACAATGCATCTACACAACCACAATACGTGTGCTGCACTCCATCTCTCCTCTCCTAAATCACCTCTTTTCGCTTTTGCAAGATTTAAGATTTTCAGCTTTGTCTCATAGTTATGATTCTATGAAGGTGTTTTCTGTTTTATCTAAATAAATCTTCTGTATCACAATATTAACGATCTCTCTTGATTGCATTGCAGCTCTTGGATTGGATCAGTCGAAAGCCAGAAAAGGATCAATAAAAACCCAGATCAAATGCAGGTAATTTGATGCTGATATACATGCCCTTTACACCCTTTTTAATTACCCGTTTCCATAGATTCCTTACAGAAACACTCTAAGAACTCGATACTCCGAGCTGCCGCTGCAGTTCAGGTCAAGCTTCAGCAGAACCAAAAGAACCGGTTCGACCTGAGACTGTACGAAGAAGTGAAGAAAATGCATGAAATTGTCAAGATCTTCGCAAACCATGAAGAGTATGGTTTGCTCTCAATCGGGACACTGGGATTATACGGTTTGACATCTGGTGTGGAGCCGGAGATTGAATTATTCAATGGTTTAGTAACTCAAGACGGAGGCAAGCGCGCAGATGAGGAAAGCTCTGTGGACACTCACAAAGAAGAAGATGAAAGCAACTCAAAGAGCGACAAGGCACTAATCATACACAAGCAAGCTGGATCCAACGTAAAGAAGCTGTTTCTTGATCCGCATGTATCAAAGCGTGCTGATCGGCTAGTGCATCCTCTAAGTTATCTCAATCCTGGAAGTATCAGGAGGACTTTCGCGACTACATCAGTCCATGTTTATATCCATCTCAGAAACGCAAGCAAACAACGGGCAATGAAGTATCCTGGTTCAAGAAACTCCTGGTCGGCAAAGGGACTCGTCTCAGAGATTCCTCCAACATAAAACAGGTGAGAAATACATGCAAGGTTTACATTTACACCTGATCTCTTTTAATAAGCCACTCTGTTCATGCATCATAACTAGGATGTGATTTCTATGTAAATCTAAGCACTTAATATCACTATCAGGGTCATAGTGAATCACTCAATCATCTATTGCCACGTCTCTGTCTTTGTAACTTAGTCCCTTTCACATGTTGCCACGTTGTAGTTTTCTAAAAAAAATCTTCTCGTTCATATGTAGATTGATCGATATATTGTATTTCTTACATCTTTTGTCATACATAATATGCATGGATGTTTTACTTACAACATTAAATTGTGGACTTGTGTAATGCAGGTAACTCGTGACTGGAAGAAGAACGAGGATATCGACGGCTCTTGTTCACCCTCAAGGATGAACAGGAAGAGGAGCAAATTCAAGAAGGCGGTGACACAGTTTTCATGCATGGCAATCGTGGAGGATGACAGCGAATATGATGCAGATAATGACGATATAAAACCTGAGTATTGGATCAGAACAGATTCCGAATGTGAGTATATTCCATAAACTACTCGTGTATATGCTCATGTATATACTTTTTCATGTACAGATGTTATCCTTGAGATGTAGCGCTTCACGGCAGTGAAAGAAGACAGGCTGTTGTTATCAAATGTATTTTGTTTATGTTAATAAACTAAAGTGCTGCATACTTTTATAATATTGAAAAAATTACAAAATTTATATATTTTTTAATAAATGCTAATGATAAGTTGAAAAACATAAATCATTTGCTTAGCACAATGATTATATGTTAATAATTATTTCATTCTTAGCATTAAGCATTAGGTTTAATCTATATTAGGTTGACATTAACCATGCATAATAGCATAATTCATATCATGAACTATTGATACCTAGCCTCTTTGTAATCAAGTATTTTAGAGATTAACCTTTAAGGTGTGTATAGCTGGATTAGGATTCACCTAAGCATAAATGAAAAATTGCATTTCATGCATGGTATGAGCATTTCAAGATGCCTTTGATCTTATAATAGACGGATTAATTTTAACACATGGCAAACGCTGTTCTTTGTGAGTTCATGAACGTGTCTATGATCTGTCTCAACGACATTCCAAAACGTTGGAGGAACGCTAGGATTATATTTAATAGGTATTGTAAAAGTTATGAAATCATAGTCTTTACACCAAAAAGAAAGGGTGCAAATCACATAAAGTTACTAGGGTACATCATCTAGCTTAAAGAAATCTTTATGGACTTAGCCAAGGTCAAGATTGTGCTCAGATTTACCAATTTTCACTGTACGTTCGTTATAGGTTATTATTAGATAGCATTACCACTACCAGCTCTCACAAAAAGAATATATCATTAGCATAGAAGCTAAATCTTCCATATCTTAAAGCATGATTTCACTATGCGTCGGTTCTTGCTCACTCAGTTCTTGACGTTCTTTGTTATATAACTTGATGCATTGGACTTTATACTTAATAATGTTCTCTTGAGATGGTCAACTTTACCTTGTTGCATTTCATTTTCACAAGTTTCTTTTACTAGAAATTTGCACTAGATATCAACTATGAGATAAATAATAAAAAACTTTTGTTTATTATGACTCACTTTAGGAGCATAACATTTTCTTAAAGATTTCCTATACTAAGTTATGATTACAAAACCATATTTACTTTAAACAATTCGGGTGTTGAATTGTCAATAATTTTATTAGTGTGATTATTGATTTGGTTCAATGTGCAAATTGTCTCCTTAGTAAATTAAAATAAATGTTATGTCCCATAATTCCACTTTATTTCCCAACTTGGCAATCTAGCATTTAATCAACACCAACGTGTTCTTTTAATAGCAGACCTCTTGAAGGTAATGACTGATGAAGTGTCATGAACTAGCATTATGGATACAATTTCACCAATGTTATTAAATGATATCTTTGTTCATGATGTATTAAAACACAATTTTGAAACCAGCTCTAAGTTCCAATTCCAATTATGTCACAATGACTATGAATGATTCAAGTTCCAACTTATGACACCATTGTTATTAGAGATCTTGACATTTGGAAAGCACTCGAACTTGTTATTTGTAATTATTGGTGACCTTAATTTCATAGGTATGTAGTAAACTTTGTTTAAACTTGTAATGTATGTTAATGATCCTTGTAATTTCCAAGTCCTTTGAAAGCTGATTTCCATGGATTTTATTAGTGATCTTCTTAATTAGCTCTACTATAACATCATTTTCATTGTCATAGTTTTTATTACGATTCGACCCTTTATTTTGAAAGTTGACTATTGTTACCTATTAGATTATGTGACGAACCATACATGTAAAAGAATAAAAAAAACAGGCCCACATAATACACTTGGATATCTAGTGATGGTCCGACTGGATGTCGTTAAATATTTGTAAGAAACTCTTAGGCGAAGCTAGCACTTCCATTTAAAAAACTCCCCCTAGTTTGACATTCTAAATTAGGTTTTTTACAAAGTATTAAGTTAGGGCATCTCTTTTCATTAAGGGCTAGGCCCACTTACTCACTTAGGAAAACACATGGGGGCTCTGTCACATAATTAAGGTAGAGTATATATAGTGAGGCTTCCTGGGTTTAAAAGAGAGCTCGTTAACCTTTTATTAGTTCAAGTTAAACTTATGTTGTCAAGGTATAACTCTATGTTGTGTCGCCCTAACTTCAACACAATAGGAGTACATCCACCTTTGAGTTAGCCTACCTTTATTGTTAGCATGATTTTGTCTTTGTGACCGGGTATGTCATTTCAAGGAGTTAGTCAAATTCCTTAGTCCGAAAACCTGTTCACAAGCTCAAAAGCATTGCCCGAGTTCACGTTTTACAAAACTAATGGTTGAGGCCTTGCTCCGGCTGCCTCAACCACACCAAGCTAGAAACATACTTGTAACTTGGCTGGCCCGCATATCCTAATTCACATGGTGAGTCTCGTTCATGTCAAGTCACGATTCAGGAATAAGGAAGTGAGCAGGATTTTGAGAAAAGGAAGTTTGACTCAGAAGCAGGACAAGGAGCAGGACAGGGAGCAGGACAGGAACTAGGAACCAGGAACAAGATAAAAGCAAGAGGCAAGGAGCAAGACAAGACAAGAACAAGACAAGACAAGATTGATCGTAGAAAGACTGGTGTTGATAGTAACTGATTGTACAACAATTAGGTCAGAGCTTTTATACTCACAACTCCAAGCTAATCTGGTCATGAGTCTAATCTAGTCATGAGTTAAAAATAGTGACCCTTATCCTCTAGGCATATCCTGTAGTATATCCTATAGGCATATCCTGTAAGAATATCCTGCAGGCATATCTGTAGGTAATCCTGTAGGAATATTGCAGGCATATCCTATAGGTATATCTTGTAACCCGTTTTGTATCTTGCATCCTGTATCGGGTCGTGACAGCACCTCCTCCCTAAGGACGAGTTCCACGAGTCTTGGGACCTGGTTTAGCAGGATAACGCCGATGGAAAGCAGCAACTTTGGAAGAAGCATGGAGTAAGTTGGATGCAGGTTCCCAAGTGCGATCGGTAGGCAAATAACCTTTCCAATCCACCAAGTATTGAAGTTGGCGGCGATGAAGACGAGAATCAAGGATGGCTGCAACTTCGTACTCAGGTTCACCGTCAATGACCACAGGAGGGGAGGAGAAGAAGCACGACCAGGAAGAGAAGAAGGATGATACGGCTCCAACAAGAGGTGTGAAACACAGGATGAAGTTTCACCGTAGATGGTAACTCGAGTCGGAAAGCTACAGGATTGACCTCAGCCCAATCCTGTAAGGGCCCAATCGTTGAAAATCCAACTTAGAAGAAGGCCTGTTGGTGCGAATATGCGACGAAGAAGCCACACGAGATCACCAATCTTGTATGCAGGTGCCGGTTGACGATGAGCATCAGCATGACTTGTACCGTTCCTGTGCCTGCTGAAGATGAACCCGGAGATCCTCATGTACCTGACGAAGATGCTAGACGATCCTGTACTGCAGGAGCGGAAGAAGGAGAAGCAGGAGGAGCAAAGTCAAAACGTGGATGGTAGCCTGTAAGAGCAAAGAAAGGTGTCTGGCCTGTAGATGCGTGAACGGAGTTGTTGTAGGCAAACTCCGCCATTGGAAGAAGGTCCAACCAGTTGTCCTGTTGGTAACTGATGAAGCAGCGAAGATATTGCTCCAAGGTCTGAATTGTGCGTTCTGACTGCCCATCAGTTTGTGGATGGTATCCTGAAGAAAGGTCCGCTTTAACCTGTAGACTCCGGAGAAGTTCTCGCCAAAACTTGGACATGAATTGTGGGCCTCGATCAGAAACAATGCTCTCAGGAAGACCATGGTGTCGGAATACTTCGCGGATCACCAACTCAGCAGTTGTCTGGCCTGTAGCAGTCTTGTGACATGGTAGGAAATGAGCCTGTTTGGTGAAACGGTCAACCACCACAAGAACTGCATCAAATCCAGAAGGAGGAAGATCTGTGAGGAAATCCATAGAAATGGATCTCCAAGGAGCAGAAGGAACAGGAAGAGGACGAAGAAGACCAGAGGGCGCATGACGAGGCATCTTCGACCTATTGCAGGTGTCACAACTCCGTACAAACTTGTCCACAAAACCTCGCAACCCAGGCCACCAATAGTTGCGAGTCACCAACTCAACTGTCTTGGCCACACCAAAATGTCCTGTAGCCGGGGTATCATGACAATCCTGTACCACACGAGTCCTGCAAACACCAACAGGAACGTATAGGAGACCTTCCCGGTACAGGAGTCCGTCCTGTATGGCAAACAACTTGTAGTCTGTACGGGAACTGGAGGAAGATTGCATGTCAGGACTAATGTGTGAAAACACATTCCTTGCCAAGTCGTCTGTAGCCAACTGCAAGGATGTCCTGTAGGAGTGTGGAATCTGCTGGAGCCTGATGAACTTGTAGTGCTGCAAGCCGAAGTCGATCAGGACCCAACAACACTTGCTTTTGACAGTCATATGCAGGATCGCCCGGGGTCGGTGCAAGGTAAGAGCGCCTAGACAATGCATCCCCTTGCCATTTCGAAAACCAGGCCTGTAGATGATGACGAAATCAAAACGTGATAGGAACTCCGCCCACTTAGCCTGTCGCCGACTGAGAACTAGCCGTTTAAATACTCCAGTTTTTTGTGATCTGTAAGAACTTGTACAGGATGCGCAGCACCTTCCGGAAATGCTTCCTCGAACGAAATCCACAAATGGCTTGAGTTCCTTGTCATAAATCTCGTAATTGATCTCCGCCAAAAGGAATTACGAGAGTGAAAAGTTGAAGCATTGTCTTCTCTAACTTGTGATAAACAGATCCTACTGCAAAATCCGAGCGAAACAAGGAAGCTTAACTCAGAAGCAAGACAAGGAGCAGGACAGGGAGCAGGACAGGAACTAGGAACCAGGAATAAGACAAAAGCAGGAGGCAAGGAGCAAGACAAGACAAGATTGATCGTAGAAAGACTGGTGTTGATAGTAACTGATTGTACAACAATTAGGTCGGAGTTTTTATACTCACAACTCCAAGCTAATCTGGTCATAAATCTAATCTAGTCATGAGTTAAAAATAGTGACCCTTATCCTCTAGGCATATCCTGTAGTATATCCTATAGGCATATCCTGCAGGCATATCCTATAGGAATATCCTAGGTATCCTATCCTGTAGGAATATCCTGCAGGCATATCCTGTAGGTATCTATAGGCATATCCTATAACCCATATCCTGTATCAAGTCGTGAGAGTTCGTAGACTTAATCAACTGGGGTTTAAGTTCCTAGGGAATGGCTAATATGGGTTACTTTACCAGATTTCATGTGGTTTTCAAAGAGGGGATTCCATGGTTGGCATTTGGCAAGACGCCTTTGTGGCACTAGGTAAAAACTCTAACATTCATGAACTAGTTCAATTGGGTCTAATTTACTTAAGTTTATCATGTTTTGCACTTCTTTGCCACCCTCCCATAAATATTCCATATCTTTTTTATATCTAATTCTAGCTCGAGATTGAGAGATAATGTGGGGAATACATGTACAAGTTTATATGTAAATTTATCAATACATAAGTTGATGTCAATGTTAATGTCAAATGTTAGGACATTGATGTCAATGTTAAGAATATGCTAAGAGTATACTCAAGATTGATGTTAAAATGCTCTTGTTAAAAATATGTATAGAAGATTTTAAGAAAATATTTTATAATATGCAAATAACCATACAAGCATCTTAAATGTTATTTACAATCAAGGCTTATTTAAACACTATTCAAAAGTATGTTTCACAACTTCACTAATAAAAATCAAATTTTTACTTAAACTAATAAATAATTTATAAAATTAAGAAATATAAAATTTAATCATGTATTTATATAATTAAAGATTACAAAAAGTCATTATGATTTAGACCACCATGGTCTTTTAATGGTTCAAGTCATGGTATAGACTCTAGGTCAAATATGTACAACTTGCTAAATTGTGTCATATGTGTATTTCAGCATTTGCCATGGGGGTCATTTGGTAGTTATATATGAATATTCTACTTTGTTTTCTTTTATGAAAAAAAAAAAAAAATACAAAAACAAAGAAGAGGAAAAAAGAAAGATGATAAGCGCCATACAAAAACACTCAATTTGAAGTATGGCAACAATACCAATTTTATGAATGGAAGTCAAAATACTAGTACAGCTAAACAAATTACGAATAATAAAATGGTTATGGAAACTACACATATTATATAAGAATAAGAAATAATTAACATAATGTTAAATGGTTACTATAAGAGAGGCTAACAATATAAATAGAAGTACGGCAATCCCTACCATTACAAATCAGCTTCAAATATCTCTTCTTCAATGGTAATTCTACATGTGATCCTGACAATGAACACCAACAAATCCTTTCTTTGTCTGATTATTATTTTGACATTTGGCGGTATTCAAGTTAACATAGTAGCTCTACTTAACACGGTGCAACTAGCAACTTGATTGATCACCTATTTGTCCAACAATATAATTTGAAGCTTTGTCTGCATTCTAATTTGATTGAGTTGATAATTATTGATGGAAGACCGTTTCCAACATCGTATTGAGAATGTTCTAAGCATATTCTATGAGTGTTAAAACTAAGGTTCAATACAATGAGCAAGAGAAAGCAACCAGAGCCTGAGGTAGAGAGGGCTATCATAGAGGCTCAAAATGAGGAGATGGATGAAGCTGACCCAATTTGACCCCTAAGATTAGACAGTGGCCTGGTTGGCGGGAAATAATAATGGATGCCCTAAATAAACTTTGAGGGGATGTTTTGGGGTTGAACGATCAAATTGATAATGTTACCATTTGGATACCGTAGTACTAGATGTTCTGCAACAAGACACACATAAAAAGAAGAAGTATAATTCAGAGGTCTATAATCCCATTTCTTAATAATTAATAATTTTAATTATTTAATTAGCATTTTCTAATATTAAAGGAATATTCTTTATTTTTAAGTTTTATTTATTCTATACAAGTAAATTATATATGAAAGTGATAAAGTGAATCATACTTCTCCAAATCAGATTCTTCAGCAGATGAAGGTGGTAGTAGTCCTAGTAAATTCAAGCCAGTCAAGCCTTCGGATTTTATGAGTTCAAAAGACTATAAAGTTCTTGATGATTAATTATATGATATGAAAAGTTATTTCAAGGCTGCTTCTGTGAGAAAGACATAAAGGGTTGCATCTGCCAAGCAGTTTCTCAAAGGAGATGCTAAGACTTGGTGGCAGATATTGAAATAGCTAGAAACACATGAAAAGAGAAATAAAAAAATAGTATATGTCAGATGACTTTGGGTTGTGATTGAGTGCTGATTTGGCAACTTGTAAACAAGGTGTTCGGGAAAACTCGATGGACCATGTTTACTGGGTCGAAAGTGTACGACATTTAGTCTTAAACATGAGCAATGATGAAGCTCGAAGTTGCTTCATGGCTAACTTAAATGAAAAGACGCAAAAGGAGATCCTAAGGTATAAGCTAACAAGTTATTGAAAATGTCAGGAGGCAGCTCAAAAGGTTGTTTATGACATGTCGTTAAAAGACTTATACAATAAGGGCGAGGAACAAAAATCTAAATCACAGAGCTATCCTCCAACATCTAGGTTTAGAAGGTTTGATAAACGACTAAATCAATCACCATCAATTTGAAGTGCAAGTCCCTTTATCGACAGTTCCAAGGTTTTGGATACATCAAGACCCATCAAATCTCAAAAACTATTAGTGTTACCACCACCTCAACAAGCCAAGAGCCCGACTTCGAAGTCTATCCCTTTGCAGTTCACAGGTAGAGTTCCAAAATGTTATAATTGTAACAAGTTTGGTCAATTGGCTAGAAATTGTTGGGCACCCTCACAATAATCAGGTCATTTCAAGGCGATGGTGGGAGAGGAAGTTGTTGAACCTAAAATGCTTAAAAATTTAAAAGATGAATCAAAAGAGGTAATGTTGTGCTAGACACAACTTGTCTTATTCGTTATTCAAGACAAATTGACCCTTTTTTATATTTGGCAGGAAGAATCTCTTCTAAGCCAGTTTTGTAGTTGCCCATCTTTGAAGATTCATTTGAGATAGAGTGTGATGCTTTCGACTTTGTAATTGGTGGTATATTGTAACAAAAAGGACATTTGATGTTCTTTTTTTCCAAAGAAGTTAGATGTCGCACAAATTTGATGGCCTACTCATGAAAAAAGATGTATGCTATTGTTGCTTCCTTGAAGTATTGGCGTTATTATCTTCCAAGTCATGGCATTGTGGTTTGAATAAATAGTGTAACTCTAAGATACTTTAAAACATAGTCAAAGCTGTCACCAAAATATGTTAGATGGTAGCCTAAAATTAAAAACAAAGTTAAAAAAGATAATGTGATAACTGACACACTTAGTAGAAAGGGACATCTTCATGTTATGTCAGCACCAGTGTCAACTTTGGTGGATGAATTCATGACGGCATACCCTCAAGACGAGTTTGCTAAGGAGGCTTTGAACTTGGTAGCAAAGAGGAAATAAGTTCATCAATCATGAAGAGATGGTGATGTTTTAGTAAAAATAAAAAGTCAAATGGATGCACTCAAGCAGGCATTTTGCAATGCGGGATGGAGTTCTTTATTATAAAGAGAAGAGACCTTATGTTTCAGAAGGGACATGAAGGCAAAGACTATTAAGAGAACATCATGATGTTCCTTTGGCAGGACATGGTGAAAGGCATAAGACGTTGGCACTGCTGAAACAGGAATTTTATTTGTCGGGAATGATAAACAATGTTGCAAAGTATGTTAGGACATGCCCCATATGTCAACAAATGAAAGTCGATGGCAAAAACGAGTTGAGAAGTTGTAGTGTATATCGATTCTGGAGCGGCCATTTCAAAATGTTACTTTGGACTTTGTTACATGATTGTCAAAACCTTGTGGTTTTAATGCCCTCATGGTGGTAGTCGATTGGTTTTCAAAGGTTGCTCATTTTATTCCAACTGTAGAGACAATAAATGTAAAACAAGCAGTAAAGTTGTTCTTCCATAAGGTCATAAGAGTACGCAAACTACCACAAAACTATGATCTCAGATCAAGATCCTCGATTTACAGGCAAGTTTTAGGAAACATTGTTTAAATAATTTGGTACAATGCTGAGGTTTAGTACAAACAAATGGTCAAATGGAAAGGGTAAACCGACAAGTCGAGGACTATTTAAATGCTATGTTCAAGGTGATTAACTTGATTGGGCTGAACACTTGGATATGGTTGAGATATGTTACAATAACTCGACACACACTACGATTGGGTGTAGCTCGATGGAAATGTTAATTGAGAATAAAGGTGGTATTCCTTAGAGCATGGTGTTACCAAAAGACGATGTTAATCAGTTCCCTCTATAGTAGAGTTTACTAGACAATTGTATCATACATGAGAAGTTGCTTGTCAAGCAATGACTGTAGCACAAGAAAGGTATCCTCAACAGTACAATAAGCACGACGAGATGTAGAGCATCAAGTTGGAGATATGGTATTGTTGAGTACCAAAAACATGAAGGTTCCAACGACTTTTTCGATGAAGTTTCTATCACACTACATAGGTCCATACAAGGTGGTAAAGCGAGTAGGGAAAGTGGCTTATGGGTTAAATCTTCCTCCAGAGTTGGGAGCAATATACAATGTGTTTCATGTCAATTTGTTCAAACCATTCCACAAGAATGAGAAACATCCACAGAGATATGAAAACTTACACCTGCTTCCTGAGTTGGTCGACAATATGGAGTTTGAAGTTGAATCAATTTTGGATGTAAAGGTATCAAATGCTGAGGGTCGCGGAAACGTAAACGTGAATATCTTGTTAAGTGGAAAGGTCACCCGGCATGCGAGTCAGCATGAAATTTCTTCTTAACATAGGGCCAACAGTCAACATTAACTAGAGGCCTCCGATATAAATTCTAGTCAACTTAAAAAGAAATTAATTAACTTGTTGTTTGTGTCAGGTGATAGACTTTGCATATATGCAAAAGGTCTCTAAACTTCATGTTGTAGGTGGTGCCTCTAGTAGTTAAGCTCCCCGCTTAGTGAACGACGATTATGAATTACTTGGCTTTGCCTAATGTAAGGGGGTAATGAAACTTATGTGAACTTTTTACTGACTCCACATAAAGTGATTAGTGTTAGTTTCTGGTTATTTTTTCTAGCCTAGTCTAGTTTTGGAGTTGGACGTCAATGAGGACGTTGACATTTTTTAAGGCGGGGAGTGTGTCAAAGTTTTGACCCTTAACTTTAAAGGTTGACTGTTGTTACCTACTACAAACCCTAGATGCGATGAGAAACAACCCTGCTTAGTGCACTTAGGTGTTTAGGGGTAGTTTGGCCATCTGTCACTAGATATCTTGAGAAACTCTAGATGAAGGTAGCACTTACCTTCTAGAAAACTCTCCCCTGATTTGACGTTCCAACTAGTTTTTTTTTCAGAGATTATAGCTTGTCAAAAGGGTTAGGGACACCCCTAAGGTTTCCCTAATCCCATGCCCTAATACACACCCTAGGGGTTAGGTTTAGGGTTAATAGGTTTAGGTCATCTCATTTCATTGAGGATTGGCATTTCATGCTAGCCCATTTACTCAATTAGGAAAATGGGGGTGGGGAACTCCGTCACATAAATAAGGTAGAGTACATGTAGTGAGACCTCCTAGATTCGCTTGTTATTCTCTTACTAGTGCAAGCTAAGCTTGTGTTGTCAACGCACAACTCTTCGTTGTGCTACCCTAACTTCCACACGACAGGGGTATGTCTCACATTTGGGTTAGCCTACCCTTATCGTTGTTAAGTGCCCCAGGCCATGCGAGACTACTTTAGGAGATGGCACAGAGCGGGATTGAGACGCGTCAAACCAACTTGATGGCTTGATGCTAGGGGAATCGAGTCAAATGGTGCAGTGGGTGCAGCAATGGGAAGAGCATGAGGTGCATGCGATTACAGGGTTGGCGCTCAAGTTAGTGCGAGCCTAGTGTATGCGCGAGATCAATTGAGGAGATTGGGTGAGTGGCGCACGCAAGAGCCCAAGACTAGAGATTGGCTCATACTGGAGACTCCGCAAGGACAGACATTGTGGTTCGTGTATGATGTAGGAAGCAAGGGGCACAATTTTGGATTTCTTAGGAGGGTTTGCTACAACCACATGTGGTGCAGCTTGAACTGCTACCTGACTTGGCTCGAGCACGGCTTGTAAGGGTGCTAGATATGGAGAAGAAGCGTCCAAGAGTTGATCCCCATGTGTGTCACGGTGAGTGGTGGATATTGTACTTGTTCTGCAGAAAGCCTGTGGAGGAGCTAGATTTTGATCCAAAAGCGTGGAGCTGGACCATAGATGGAAGTAGGAGAAACTTCTTCAGTTATGAGCTGCGCATAGGAAGGAAGCTACTCCTGGGTCAATGGCAAGTCTCTAAACTTGCGAACCATTTGCACGCGGCAAATTTGCCTTGAGGACTTAGCAGAGGCTTTGGGAGAGAACTTTGGTCTGGCTTGTGGCCCTCGTTGATCAAGGCCATGATGTGGCTACTGCTGCAGAATAGCTTAGCTATTCGTGGGAATGTGTGGGGACTATGGTTTCAGGGGTGTGATGCGTGTGGAACTTTGGAAATAGAGAGGCATTGTCTATCATGGGAATGTGTGTGTGCAAGGGATGTGTGGGCACACGTCATGCGGATGGTCAAGCAAGTGAGTAGAACGGATGCCTTGGTGAGCTAGGAAGTGGTGTGTTTGGGAGAACATGCATGCCATGTTTCTAAATTGGCAAGGGTTTGGGCAGTGATAGCAGAGGGTAGTGAGTGGCCGGAGTTCAAACCATGAATATAGTGGAAGAGGCCCCTGGTATGTTCTCAGTTTAGTGGTATTTCATACGCGAATGCGTGATGTGGGCAATATGGCCTGCATGCAATGCAAGAGTGTTTAAGGGTCAACAGTGGCCGGTCCATTGTATGGTGACGTTTTTTTGGACGACACTTGTTTAGCAGTGTCATCGCATCATGAGGTGGTGTGGGAAAGGGGGGACTTGAACGAGAGTGACTTGATGGAGCGATTATGGATGCTGATGCTTGGTGTGAAGATACAATGGAATCAAATCTGATGGAGGTGGAATCCACCTGGGTGGCTATTGGTTGGCGAGGCTCTCAGGCAATGACATGGCAGATAGGTGATGTGGATGCTGATGTGGAAGTGAAGTATAGAATTTTGGCTAAGTCCTAGAAGTAGGTAAGGAGGATTAGGAATAAGGATAAGGAAAATCTAGGAAGCGTAAACTTCCACCTTATCGTTGTTAAGATTTCAACCTTATGATTGGGTACGTTATGTCTAAGGAGTTAATCAATTCTTGGGATTGTCAACTTGCTCGCAAGCATGAAAGGATTGCCCAAGTTCACATTCCACAAGACTAGTGGATGAAGGCCTTGCTCTGGCCACCTCATCCACGCCAAGCTAGGAACGATACTTGTAGCCTAGCTAGCCCACACATCCTGACTCACGAGGTGAGCCTTGACCATGGACTTAGCCAATTGGGGGTATGAGTTCCTAACACATGTACTTTACCAAATAATGTGGGGGTTTCTAGAGAGGGATTCCAGGGTTGGTATTTGAGAGGCTGCCTTCATGGCACTAGGTAAAAACTTTGACACTAGGTCTCTTGGGATAAGATCTTAAAGCCTACTCGAATTAGTTTTTTTAGGGGATTTAGGGTAAGACCCTAGGTCTCATGCCTATTTAGGAATTTGAGTCAGACTATGTTGTCTTGGAATGTCAGAGTTTTAACCCAAAGGGCCAACACGTGGCTACACGTGGCTGCCAGGTGGCCATTCGGCGTCATCACCCTGTGTGAGCAACGCTAAGTTTCCCAGAACAACCCCAACGACCCCTAAGGTTAGACTCTAATGCCCAAGTGGACAGGAGACTTAGGGTTTAGCCTAAGTCTCCCTAGAATGTCTGCCCCCAGAACCCTTGAGGGATAACCCTAGTTGACTTAGGGTTTAGCCTAAGTCTCCCTAGAGTGTCTACCCCAAAACCCTTGAGGGATAACCCTAGTTGACTTAGGGTCTTGCCCTAGAAGACCTAGACAGGCTCATGCCCTAACCCCCATCAAGGAGACGTGTGTTCCACACATACCCCTGACAGAGCTAAGGCATCGTCACTTACCCCTTGAGGAATCACCCTCATCCGGGAGTACAACCCCTTTAGGGCGACAAGGGGTACCCTGAACCACGACTAACCCCTAAGGGTTTGAGTGGCCAAGTTATACCCTAGACCTAGGGCTAGTACTTAGTGAGGACACGAGTGTGCGCCGTAGGCGACACGAGTGTTCTGCTAAGCAAACTCCCTAAGGCTAGGTTTGGGATAACCCTAAGCACATGACCTTGCGAGTGCCTTACGAAAGGGCTTCTGCTAATGAGCTTAGGTTGTTCAACCCTGGATTCCAAGGAGAACACTCCCCTAGCCAAGTGTGCCAAAGCACACCTAGTTACGAGACCTAACCTCCCTTGAGCGGATGCCCAAGGCTTAGCACCCTAGTGCAAGCACAAGCATGCCTGTTTGCTAGAGTATCCAACCCCTTAGCGACAAGCCCATGACATAACCCCAAAGGGCGTGCCTCGGGCGTTGTACCATGTGACGTTTAGCCCAGTGTCACATCTCCATGTGACACTGCCTTCCATGATGTGGGCTATCATGCCATAGCCCTTAGAATTCAAGAGTTGCACCAGTACCACAACGTGGTTCCTAAATGCCAACTCTAGAACCCCTCATGAACCCTCAGGAACTAGGTAACGTGAACCTGTCAAACAAGATCCCACGCCACAGTTGGACAAGGACACGGATGTGCCTTGCTTGGCCGTGAGTGCTACACTAGCTTGACGTGGAGGAGGAGGCTGGAACAAGCCTCAACCTCTGCTCTTGGAACGTGCATTCTGAAGACCTCCAGGCATGGATTCGCCAACGTTAAGGGTAAGCTCCTAAAGGTGGGGACGTACCCCTGGCATCTGGAAGTTGGGCGGCACAACAGAGGGTTGTACCTTAACGACAAGCTGAAGCTTGCACCGCAGAAGAGCAACGAACTCATTCATGAACCCAGGAGCTTCCTACATATACTCTACCTTATTTATGTGAGGAGCCCCGCCCCTCTTTTCCTATATGTGTTAGTGGGCTGGCACTGAATTTTAGCCCCTTAGACAAATTAGCAATATGAGCTTATAACTCACCCTTACTCCTACCCCTAAACCCTACCCAAGGGGTGGGGTTTTAGGGCGTGGGTTAGGGGCAACCTAGGGTTAGGTCAACCCTATAGGTGTTCCTACCCTACTTAACATGCCAACTCATCTGCAACCAACCAACCTATTCGGGACGTCAAATCGGGGGTGGGTTTTCTAGAAGGTAAGTTTCTAGCTTCGCTTAGAGTTTTCCTGCAAATACTAATGACACCCGGCCTGGACCATCACCAGATACCCAAGTGCACTAAGCGGGCCTGTTTCCTACTACATCTAGGGTCCATCAACATAGTACAGTAGGTAACAACAGTCAACGTCCAAAGTAAGGGTCAAGTCATAGTAAAAACTATGACATGGAAGGCTCAACATTTCTCACACAGGTTATTGATGTTGGATGGCCACTTGGCAATCACGTGTTGCCATGTGTTAATTCTTCAAGTTGAAACTCTGACAATTGGTTTGGAGTTTATTCTCTATGGTCAGTAGGACTGCCTAAAGTGTAATGTGTTTTAGGATTTAGTTAGTTATAGTTCTTGAAGTACTCTATCACTTTCAACCAATACATCTAAATTATGTGTAGAGAGTTGGTTTTGAGATATATAACTCTTTAGAGAACACCTACTTGGTAAGTGGGTGTACTCTAATATCAAAGGTAGCACTCGGAAGGCAACTTCCAAATTGCATGCTAGGTTACTTAACTTTATAATTGCTCTAGCTACTTTACCTTATGTTTGTGCAGGTTAACATAATATATACTTTCACAAGACATGACGAGTTAATTAACTTTGTTATGGCTTACAAATTAAGTTTTTGTGAAGTGAATCATGTGATATGCTAAGTCTGCACGTTATTGAAAATTTCCTTTTTTTTAAGGTGTTTGGAATTGTGATAACATGTGATTTGAGAATGGATAGTGTCTATTGAGTTTTGGCTTTGGTCAAGATTCAATGTTGGTTTTGGCAATGCTGTTCAAACAGGGAAAGACTTATGTTCAAATGTGTGTCTTTAACTTTGAAGAAAGAGGCATATTAAACATAAGAATGAACACTACATTTTGACAGAAAATGTGAAATGAGTTCTCACTTTAGCACTTGTGTTCGAAAGTGTGTGATGGACTTATGGTATAATAAAAGTTGGATATTAACATATGATAAATATGTTAAGTAGAAGGATCGAAGGTGCAATGTAGTCGAAATATTGTTTGATGTTTACAAGTGACATTATGTTAATTGTATTGATGAATTCAAGTCCCTTGATTTGAATAAAGTATAACATGAGTTAGTTGTAAGTGTGCACTCTGTGTTTAAGTTAGCTAACTTAACTAATTATTTATCTCATATGAGATAATGAGAAAGACTTGGGATAATAGCTTGTGGATTCCACATTCTTATCGATATAATTTTAGGGTAAATGATGTGATCTACCAGAAATAAAAATGTTGAAAACATACATTTACATTTCAATTATTGAGTATAAGGACTTACATAATGAAGACATTTAGCACACACTTATGCATTTCATTATTAACTCTTTAAGTTTGAAATTTGTAACGTTGTTTGCAATGTAAGGATTGATTAGTTAATCTCTTGAACAAGGATGATTCCTTAGTTAACAAGAGCATTAAGTTGAGGATCTTCATTTTGCTCAAAAACTAAGTCAAAAAACTTGTTAGTTTTATTAAATATGTTGATGTAGAAATGTTCAAGTATATGGTGGTGTTGGTGCATGTACCTCTTTAGGGAAGTTAGTATCCAGTGGGATTTAAAGTTTGTTAGTATCCAGTGGGATTTTCGATATCGACTTCATCTTAAAGTCGAATATGGTTATTCAAAAGTTGGTTTTCTGACTTTGTATCATGGTCACAAATGTGGGCACTCATAAAACATATAAAGTATGTATCTTTAATTCCCTAAAATATTGAAAAGTATGACTTTTCTTGATCAAGGTTTGATAGTGTTTATTGAGTTTAGTTCAATATCTATGAAATTACGATAACAAATTGCTAAATTAGCTCAAGAAGATGGTCTCCTTCTTGATAATCATGATCCAAAGTCCTTAACATACGATTTGATATCTGTTCGAGAATATAGAGTTTCTTATCATCCCATTTGTCGAGATATTTATACTTTAAATTTTGAAAGTATTTGTGACAATCTTTTTAAAATTAATTATAATAACTTGGCAAGTATAGTATAAATTTATTGAATATTGAGATTGGAGTGCTCAATACTGAGACTTGATTATCATTTATAGGGTGGCACTAAAAGTAATATTATGTGTCCATTTCAAGTTGAAGTCCATATTACAGTTTTTTACATTTTGATAAATTAATACAATTGTAAAGTCATATTTGCTAATGTAATAACTTGTTAGTAAATTTAGGATTTGAACATGAGATGATCGTTTTTTCAAGAGTTATTATCGAAATTGGGGATTAGTTTAAAGGTGCTTGTCAAAACACTAATTATTGAAATTAATGGAAAAGTTATACTTCATAACTTTGGGGAAATGTTTATAATCAATTTGAAAGTTAGAAATGAAAATAATGTTACAAAGACATGCAGTATTATGAGTTTAGGAGGCTCTTATCATGATAATTAAATTTTAAAATTCAATATTTTAAACTTAGTAAGATAAGGAGTTATGAATTATTGAATGAACCTAATTGTTGTGCTCTTTGGAAATGAGTACAATAGGATAAAATGTATGTTAGCTTATATCTACTTCTAAAATAGTCGATGTTTTGAAAGAGTACAAAATCGGTTCTAAAAGGTGAATGGTAATGCTATAACACTCGGTAGCATATTTGACTTAAATTTCATTTTCATTAAGAATGAATTTATGTCAATGACACACCAAGTGGATTAGTTAATTTCAGGTTAGTGAGACCTTGTTGTATACATGTGTATACCATGTTAAAGTTTAATTCCGATAAAAGTCTCATAACTAGTTTGGCGAAGCTATACACTAACAAGGGATATTTATAGTAGTAGACTCTTATGTAAGGGCAATGAGAAACACCAAGGGATGCAAAAATGTGAGGCTATAATACTATAATATGCAGAGATGTGGAACCATTAAAAAATCAAAGAAATGTGAAGGCCTTAAGTTAAGCATTTGAGATGGACTCAAATTATTTATTATGTGCTTGACGATCAGCATTAACTAAAAGCCTCTAATATAAATTTTAATTAAGTAAAGAAATTAGCTGTTATGTTGTCTGCATTAGGTGACAAACTTTGCAAGCGTTCAATGGTCTTTAAGTGACTTCATGTTGCAGGTGGTGCCTCCGAGAACTAAGTTTACGACTTAATGAACGATGGCTTTAAAGTACTTGATTTCACATAACGTAAGAGGGATAATAAAATTATGTGAACTTTTTGCTGACTCTACATAGAGTGATATATTAGTTTTGGTTAATATTTTGTAAACATGATCTAGTCTTGGAGTTGAACGTCAACGAGAACGTTAATGTTGTCAAAGGCAAAGGTGTGTCATAGCTTCTATTAGGACTCCTATTTACTTTGGACATTAATTGTTTGTTACTTATTAAATTATGTTGACAAGCTCTTACTGTTAAGTCAATAGGCCCACTACTAAATGCACTTAGGTATCTAGTGATGGTTCGACCGAGTGTTAGTGTGGAAAACTCTAGGTGAAGTTAGCACTTTCATCAAGAAAACACTTACCCTTGTTGACCTAATCTTAGGGTTACCCTAACCTTGCCCCTTAAACCCCTTACATAGATCATTAATTTAAACTTACTGTAACATATATTAAGTAAGATATGCAGTGAGAGTTCTTAGGTTTATAATTGAACTTGTTATTCTCTTATTAATGAAAGCTTTAACTTGTGTCATTAAGGCAAAACCCTTTGTTGTGCCACCCCAACTTCCAAATAATAGGAATATGTCCCAACTTTGGGGTAGCTTACGCTTAACATTAATGTATTCATGCATGGGAGGTCTTGGCGAACTGCACGTTCCAAAGGTCAGAAGTTGAAGCATGTGTTTAGCCTCCTCCTCCACATTAAGTTAAAAATAACACTTGCAGCTAAACAGGACACATTTGTGTCCTTGTCCAACTATAGGTGTGAAATCTTAAGAGTTCATAAAAAGGTTCTAGAGTTGGCATTTGAAAGCCATATTTGTGACATTAAATGTAACTCTTGAATCTAAGGGGATATGGCGAGATAACCCATATCTTAGGAAACAATGTCACATGAAGATGTGATACTAGGTTAGACACACATTACAATGCCCAAGGCACACTCTTTGGGTTGTTTCATGGGCTTAATACTGAAGGGTTGGATACTCTAGTAAGTAGGTATACTTATGCTCAAATCAAGGTGCTAAGCCTTGGGCATCGACTCAAGAGAGGTTAGGGCTTGTAACTAGGTGTGCTATGAACACACTTGACTAGGGGGTATTCTCATTGGGATCCAGGGGTTGAACAACCTAAGCTCATTAGTAGGAACCCTTTTCATGAGGCATTCATGTGGTGTGTACTTAAGGTTATTCAAACTTAACTTTAAAGAGTTTGTTTAATAAACACTTGTGTTCGCCTACGATGCACATTAAGTACTACCCTAGGTCTAAGGTATGACTTGGCCACTCAAACCCTTAGTCTTGGTCAAGGTACCCCTTGTTGCCCTAAAGGAGTTGTAATCCTCAAGGGGTAAGTCATAATGCCTTAACTCTGTCATGGGGTATGTACAATGCATGTCTCCTTAATGGGGTTAGGACATGAGCTTATCTAGGTCTCTTAGGAAAAATCTTAAAATCTACTCGAATTATTCTTTAAGTTCGTGGGATAGTTATTTTAGGGGACTTAAGGTAGGACCGTGGGTCTCATGCCTAGTTAAACATTTGAGTCAGACTCTTAGGATTGTGTTGGAAGATTTAGCATTGTTCACACATGGTATTGATGTCAAATGACCACTTAATAGCCACGTGTTGGTTCTTTTGGTTAAAACTCTGATAAAAAAACTATAAAATAAAATAGCTAGTTTGTAAACAACAGAAATGTAACATTTTACCATGGCATTTTTTAGTTCCACATAAAATAAATTGAAACCCCTTTTAATCTATAAAACAATGCGTCAATGTATCAAATATAACAAATGCATAATCACACTTTTAAAATACAATTGATTTTTTAAATAGCAATTCTAAAAATTGAATTGAATGAATGAAATTATGTGAAGAAAACATAAAAGATTACCTACAGAGTTGTAAAATGAATAATGAGAGTGAAATTGTAAATATGATATTTATAGCCTTAAAAAATATCTTTTTAATAATCTAAATGAATTTGTAACATGTTGTTGTTCATTCTCCAATGTTCACTTCATGTACAAGTTAATTCACATGATAGACATGCATTAGTCCCATGCATATTTATATCATACCATGCATGCATGAGAACATGACATTGCATTTAAATGATGACTTGAAATTTTTAAAATAGTGCATTGTAAATTTCTATAGTGAGATGTTTTGCATTCCATAAAAAACTCATACTAAAATTTTCTTTTCTTTCTTGCATTTTGAATAACTCTTACAAGCTATTCCTTCTAATTTTATTATTTTACCCTGCAAGTTTAAGGGCAAATATTATATTACTTACTATATATACATAAAATATTACTAACATATTTACTAAAATATTTATTAAGACATTGTTAGTTTGTTAACATTTAATATTTATAATTATTATGTATTCAATCAAATTAATCATATCCATGACTATTGTAAACATTAGTTAGTTTTTTCTTAATACTTTAGCCTAATCTTTCTTTAATGATATTCTATTTATAAAACACTAAAATATGAAGTTTCTTTAAGAATATGTAAATAGTTTTATAAATTTTATCAGAAGATTATACTAAATAGATAAAGAACATCTTAAAAGTCACCTTAAGGCTTTCTCCAATGTGTATTTGTGTTTGAACTTGATGAATTTAAATTTTAAATTTATTTTTTTTAAAATAAGTTTTGAATATTTATGTACATTTAAGATTTGTTGTACATGTAAATTAATATAATAGCTTATTTATATACATGATATTAAACATAACAAAGTACAACATTTCTATATAGCCTTTAGAAATAAAAATCAAATAATATTTAAAGCGTATTAACAATTCAAATTACAACTTGACATTGCTGCATCTTTGAAATGCATGAATTGTTAAAATCTTTAAAAATGTATAAAATTGTTAAGATTTTTGAAATGCATGAAATTATTAAATTATAACTGGACATTACTTCATTTTGAAATGCATGAACTTGTCAAACAATCAAATTTTAATACAACTCAACCATATTAACAAAAATATAATTCTTAATAGTCTTGAAGTGTTTGCATTTGTCATTTATTTTGAAGGACTTGTAAATCTCACCAAATTATAATGCACATTAATATATTATGACTTGTGCGCAATATATAAATTATTGTTAATGTACCTCTTTAATTTGATTTCATATATGAATAATGAATTTAATTTAAAAAATTTCATAAATATGTAATAATACAAAATAAACTTATATTTTATATTATTAAGATATAAGATATTTTATGTGCTTTAAAACCATAAAAAATTATTATATAAATTAATTTAAAAATGTTATTACCTAATTTAACCATTACGACTCAGAAATTTACCAAATGTTATTCTTAAAATACTATTCCTCTCCCTTTAACCATAAAATTAAAAAGTTAACTAGTTTATAAGAGAGATGTTTTGGTTATATGTCCAATTGCAATAAATAACATGGTGTATTATAGATAATTACTAATCTATTAAGTATTATAGTCCATTTTACTTTGTTTTTTTTTTCCAAAGGTAAATGACATGGTATGTTAAGAATAATTAGTAATCTATTAATTATTAAGATTGTTATTATTAAATCATGAATAATGACTTAACTAAAAGATTAATATAGAAGTTCTTTGTTCTACTTCTAAATAATATTGGAAACTACATATGTACTAAATTCTTAAGTAATTCATTATGCATTTTTATTAATAATCTTGATATTCCCTTTAAATGATTAACATTAATATGAAATTAAGGTCACCAATAATTATGAGTAGCAAGTTTGAGTGCTTTGCAAATGTCAAGATTTCTAACAATAGTGGTGTCATAAGTTGGAACTTAAATTATTCATAGTTATCATGATGTTAAGCCACGATCCAGGAATAAGAAAGTGAGTAGAATTTTGAAAACAAGGAAGCTTGACTCAGAAGTAAGACAAGGAGCAGGACAGGGAACAAGAGTAGTACATGAATTAAGAACTATGAACAAGAGCAAGAAAAGAGGCAAGGAGCAAGACAAAACAAGATTAATCGTAAAAAGACTGGTGTTGGTATTAATAATAACTAATTATATAATTAGGTCGGAGCTTTTATACTCACAACTCCAAACTAACCTGGTCATGAGTCTAATCTAGTTATGAGCTAAAAATAATGACCCTTATCCTCTGGGTATATCCTATAATATATCTTATAAGCATATCATGTAGGAATATCTTGTAGATATATCCTATAGGCATATCCTATAACCCGTATCCTGTATTCTGCATCTTGTATCAGGTCATAACACATGACATAATTGGAATTAGAAATTAGAACTCGTTGAGAAATTATGTGGTTTAATATATCATGAACAAAGATATTATTTAGTAACATTGATGAAATTGTATTTAAAATGCTAATTCATGACACTTCATCAATCATTACCTTTAAGTGGTATGATCTAAAACAACATGTCGGTATTGGTTGAATGCTAAATTGTAAGTCGGGAAATAATGTGGAATTATGAGACATAACATTTATTTTAATTTACTTAAGGGCCTAGACAATTTGTACATTGAACCAAATTAATAACCACACCTAATAAAACTATTAACAACTTAACACCCAAATTGTTTGAAAGTAAATAAGGTTTTGTAGTTGAAAAAACCTTTAAGAAAATGTTTATTCTCCTAAAGTGAGTCATAATAAAAAAAGTTTTGTATAGTTTATTTCATAGTTGATATCTAGTGCAAATTTCTAGTGGAAGACACTTGTGAAAAAATGAATACTGGCCATCTCAGCAACCTCCAACCTCTAATAGAACATTATTAAGTATAAGTCCAATGCATTAGACTATATATAACAAAGAACTTTGTTAAGAATTAAGTAAGCAAGAAATCGAGGCAGAAGTGAAATTTTGCTTTAAGATATGGAGTGAAGCATTTGCCTTTAAGTTCTATATTATATATTTTTGTGTGAGCCTGGTGAGTGTAATGCCATTTAATAATAATCCATAATGAACTTACGGTGAAAATTGGTAAATCTGAGTACAGTCTTGACCTTGGCTAGGTCCATCAAGATTTATCCATAATGAACTTACGGTTGAAAATTAGTAAATCTGAGTACAGTCTCGACCTTGGCTAGGTCCATTAAGATTTCTTTAAGCTAGATGATGTACCTTAATAACTCTATGTGATCCTACTCGGAGTTGCACCTTTTCTTTTCTGTGTAAAGACTAAGGTATCGTAACTTTTACCATACTTATTAAATACAATCTTAGTGCTCCTCCAACGTTTGGCATCGACACGTTCGTGAACTCACAGAGAATACCGTTTGCCATGTCTTAAAATTAATCGGTCACCGAAAGGCATCTTGAAACGCTACCAATGCATGAAATGGAGGCTAGGTATCAATGGCGAATGATGGTTAATATCAACCTAATATAGATTAACCCTAATGTAGTTTATATGAATAATGATTGTGTTAAGCAAATGACTTATGTTTTTAGCAACTTATCATTAGCATTTATTAAAAAATATATAAAATTTTATAATTTTTCAATATTGTAATGCAGCACTCTCAAGCCATAAGATTATTAGTTTATACACAACCAAAATACAAGTTTGTTAATAATAAGCAAGAAACACATTTTTTTAATCTTTATATATTTTTTTGTAAATCCAGTTTAGATCATTAACTCAGCTTAACACAAGAACGATACGATTAGCTTTTACATATGAAATCTCCTTAAATCTTTAAATGCAACACATCTGATAACAACAGCCTGTCTTCTTTTATTGCCGTGAAGCGCTACAGCTCAAGGACAAAATCTGTACATGAAAAAGTATATACATGAGCATATATACGAGTAGTTTATGGAATATACTTACATTCAAAATCTGTCCTGATCCAATACTCAGGTTTTGATATTCATCATCTGCATCATATTCGCTGTCATCCTTGCATGAAACTGTGTCACGCCTTCTTGAATTTGCTCCTCTCTTCCTGTTTCCTTGAGGGTGAACAAGAGCCGTCGATATCCTCGTTTTTTCTTCCAACAGTTTAATGTTATAAGTAAAACATCCATGCATATTATGTATGACAGAAATATGATATATATATATATATATATATAGATCAATCTACATCAAAGATGTAAGAAATATGATATATATATAGATCAATCTAATCTGGATGAGAAGATTTTTGTAGAAAACTCCAGCGTGGCAACATGGAAGGGGTGATCTTTGGAACTTACGTACAAGGACAGACGTGGCAATAGGTGATTGAGTGATTCACTATGACTCTGATAGTGATATTAAGTGCTTAGATTTACATAGAAATCATATCTAGTTATGATGCATGAACAGAGGGGCTTATTAAAAGAGATCAGGTGTAAATGTAAACCTACATGTATTTTTCACTGTTTTATGTTGGAGGACTCTCTGAGACGAGTCCCTTGAACAAGGATACTTCATTGCGTTGTTTGCTTGCGTTTCTGAGATGGATATAACAATGGACTGATGTAATCGCGAAAGCTCCTCTGATACTTTCCAGGATTGAGATAATAACTTAGAGGATGCAGTAGCCGATCAGCACGCTTTGATACATGCGGATTCAAGAAACAGCTTCTTTACGTTGGATCCAGCTTGCTTGTGTATGATTAGTGCCTTGTCGCTCTTTGAGTTGCTTTCATCTTCTTCTTGTAGTTCCACATAGCTTTCCTCATCTGCGCGCTTGCCTCCGTCTTGAGTTACTAAACCATTGAATAATTCAATCTCCGGCTCCACACCAGATGTGAAACCGTATAATCCCAGTGTCCGATGAGAGCAATCCATACTCTTCATGGTTGCGAAGATCTTGACAATTTCATGCATTCACTTCTTCTTCTTTGTACAGTCTCAAGTCGAACCGGTTCTTTTGGTTCTGCTGAAGCTTGACCTGAACTGCAGCGGCGGCTCGGAATATCGAGTCTTAGAGTGTTTCTGTGAAGAATCTAAGGAAACGGGTAATTGAAAAGGGTGTAAAGGGCATGTATATCAGCATCAAATTACCTGCATTTGATCTGGGTTCTTGTTGGTCCTTCTCTGGCTTTCGACTGATCCAATCCAAGAGCTGCAATCAAGAGAGATTGTTAATATTGTGATACAGAAGATTTATTTAGATAAAACAGAAACACCTTCAATAACTATGACACAAAATTGAGAATCTTATATCTTGCAAAAGCTAAAAGAGGTGATTTAGGAGAGGAGATATGGAGTACAGCACACGTATTGTGGTTGTGTAGATGCATTGTGGGATATCACTGGTTTCAAAAGTTCTACAGTTCCCAAAAAAACTTTCCGATTGAGTTTGTGTGCAAACAGGTATTACATGACTGACAACTGAACTGACACATCCATGCGCTAATTAATCAATGAATTGTCCTATGAAAACTAATATAAGCTACTTAATGTTATATCTATTCAATATTCCTAATTTTTTTCCAGGATTTATAATTTATTTTAGAAGCTTCCAGAGGGATTCAAAAGTGATTGGCTATAGGCATATATAATGCATCATTGCCATTGGTTACTAACCCTCAGTGATAAACATTCCCACTTAAGTGTAAAATATATATTATATAATTATAGATATATTATATACTATCTTTATAAACTATATCTATATCTATTCAATATTTTATAACTATTTATCTCTACTTTATTTGTTTTAACGTAAAGTATAACTATAAATTTGAAGATGTCGTTTTTTTCTATTGCATCTAGGCTTCCTTAGTTAGCGTAATAGCTATAGATATTTAATATATACCTCAGATATTCTCTCTCTCTCTCTCTTTATATATATATATATATATATAATAATATATATATATATATATATATATATATATATATATGACATAACATTTTTAAAAGTGACTGCATCCTATCTTTCACTGTAAATCGTAAATAATAATCTCGATTTTCTTTATTATTAAAAATAAGCTTGTTAAATAAAGCTCCATGTTTAAATTACATATATACATATACATCACATGGGTGTATATGCATCAATACTTTAAATAATTCTATTAAAATATAAATTACTTTATTATTAATTTAATTAATTATTAATCCGTAACATTTTTTTACTATGACATATTTCACTGATCATAGTCACATCTTAACAAGAATATATGTAATATTGCCAACACATTCATAACGTACAGATACATACATATCTATATGCAGCACACAAAACACATACTAAACTCTTCTTTTCCCTCTTGCACATGCATTTTGAATAACTCTTACTTCAGTTTTATTATTTCACTGTGCAAGTTTAAGGGCAAAGTAAACTTATTTGTGCCAAATATTATATTACTTTGTACATGTACATAAAATATTATTAACATATTTAAATGCTTACCCATCAAACTAAAAATATCTTGTAACAATAGTTAATTTGCTTTTAATATAAGTGTTGGAGAAAGTTTTTATAGTATAGTAAATTTGCACTTTAGAATTCAGTATTTATAATTATTACATATTCAATCGAATGAATCATATCCATGAACATCCAGAACAATAGTTTTCTCTTAATACTTTAGTCTTCAATATATATCATATTAATATTTTTATAATCTTTCTTTAATGATATTATATTTATAACTAAAGCATATTAATATAAAGTTTCTTTAAGAATATGTAAATATTTTTATAAATTTTATCAAAGATTATACTACATTTACAAAGAGCATTCAAAAGTCACATTAAGGCTTTTTCCTATGTTTATTTGTGTTAGAACTTTGATGAACTTACATTTTAAATTTTAATTTTTTTAAAATAAGCTTTGAATGTTTATGTACATATTAAGATTTGTTGTACATGTAAATTAGTATAGTAGCTTATTTATATATATGAATTGAATATAATTATAGAGTATAAAATTTCTATATAGCCTTTAAAAATAGAAATCAAATAATATTCAAAACATTAAACAATTCAAATGCATGAAATGCATGAAATTATCAAATTTAAACTATAATTCAAACATATTAACAAAAATAAATTCTTGGTAATTCTAAGTGTTTGTATTTATCATTCATCCTTAAAAAGTCCAAATGATAATACACATCAATATATTTGACTTAGTGTGTAATATATGAATCATTTGTTAATGTACCTCCTTAGTTTGGTTTTATATATGAATAATGAAATTTAATATTAAATTTTCATATATATATTATAATACAGATTATTATGTGTTTTAAAAAGTATTATAAATATTTTTTATATTAGTAAGATATAAGATTCAATAGATGTATTTATGTGTTTTAAAATCATAAAAAGCTATTGTATATATTAATATAAAAATGTTATGGCCTAAACCATTATGAATTATAAATTTTACTTAATTATTATTGTCAAAATAGTATCTCTTCCTTTAACCATAAACTTAAAGAGTTAATTGGTGTTTCTAAGAAAATGTTATAAATGTTTTAGTTATTTGTCCAACCATAATAAATAATATGGTATATTATAGATAATTACTAGTTTATTGAATATTATAATCAATTTTATTTATTTCCTTAAAAGTAAATAATGTGGTGTATTAAGAATAATTACTAGTCCACATAATATCAAGATTGTTTTAAATTAAATATGAAAATTTAAAAGGTAAAATCTTTTTATCTTTAGTAATAAAGGTAAATAGTTGATTAATGTTTATAAGCCTTATTGATTTCATGACTTAATGTTTTTTTTTTTAAATGTTATATTTATTAAAAAATACGTAGATGTTTGTGACCTCGACAATTCCATTATAAATCAAGAGTTACACTTCAAAACGATCCAATAAAGACAAAAAAATATTACATTTTGCCTATTATTTTTTATATTTAACCCTTCATTTATTAACAATTAACATACATTTCAATGTCCTTATTGATTTACTCTCTTATAATCTATTTATATGGCACAAAAGTGTATTCTTTTAAATGATGCAACTTGAAATCATTAAACGGAATAATATTACATTTCATTTTAATTATTAATAAAGAAAATGCTTAATAAGTGACTAAATTATTTTTGAGTTTTGTTGAAAATAATGATGTTAAATAGAAATTCTTGTTTAATTTGAGTATTATTTAAGCTTTCTAGTACAACTTTAGAGTTTAATTTAATATTGATCTATCAAGATCAAATTAATTAAGTTAATCAAAAATTTGAAAATTACTTAAGGTGTTTTATTTGATTAATCAACTTAATTTACATATTTTAAAAAATATATAGCATAATAACTTAAAATACACTACATTGAGTATAACACAATAGATAAAAGGTCAGTATAAAATAAATAAAAACAAAATAAATTATCTCTTTCTTAATAAAAATATGGTAATAATTCAAAAAATTGTACAATATTAAATTTGAATTTTTAAGAGATAAAAAATGGAATTGAAATAATAGTTTTGACTATTTAATTAGTAGTCAAATGTGTAATTATTTGTTTTATTAAGATTATAACTAGTTTCTAATTTATGCTAAGTACGTAATTAATTAAACATTACCATAAAAGGTCACTTATAATCATTATCGTGCTTCCAACGTTAAAATATCAAAGTTTTACAAGGCAAACATATTTATTATACAAAAGTCTTTAAAAAAATATCAAAAGTTCTCATGGTTTTAACATACTGAATTAATTGTGACATATATAAGATAAAAACTTAAATGAATATAGATCAAAGTGTTTAAAAACTCTTTTATAAATAGCAATTTATTTTTTTTTCTTGTTAACTTAGAAGAAATGAATAAAAGATTAAAATATATATCAATCTCAAGTTTAATTTTCATCAAAAGTAAATTTGTATAACTTAAAGTGAGTGAGTTTATTTTTATTTTGATAAATCTTTATTCTAATAGTCTCATCATTTATAATATTAATTCCAAGTTCATTTTTAGTGAATCATGCTTTATTGTAGTAATGAACATTATTTCTTATCACTTATAATATTAATTCTTGAATATATGAATGGGGATATTTATTTTCTCATATATTACTTTATTAAAGTGTAATAACTATCATGGTTTTAACTTAGTGTCGTAGTCTAACCTAAATTTAACCATGTTATTAATCTTTATGACATGTTTTAATGAGTTGAAAAAGTATTATAAAAGTTGGATTTATTAAAGGAGTTCGCTGCAACTCACATGTTTATTTATTTGTTTCAATCATTTTAAATATGACAATGTACATGAGAATTTAAGAATTTAAAACATATTTTGATTGTGATAACATAAAGCATAAATACATAGTGAAAGTATTATTGGGTGTTTATAATTGTAAGGCCACTAAAGTTCTTGATGAAAAACTTATAAAAAAATATTATTAAATAATATATCTCTACTTGTACATCATGCTTTAATTTTATTGCCTTTACAGCATAATTTAATGCACAAGCAGAGATATCTTATTTAATTTGCATATTACTTAAATTCATAGTTGACTTCAAGTTGATGTTTTAAAAATTATTAATAGTCAAGTCTTTGTTATATTTTAATTATGTCAAGTTAAAAATATTTATCAATTCTTAATTAAGAGTGTAACAAAATTTCTTTTAAAGGATCGAACACTATATATATATATATATATTATATATATAATATATATATATAATATATATATATATGACATTAAGTAAAACTTTTGACAGTTATATATAAATCAATTTTGCTAATTTGTGATTTAAATAATTACTTATATATTCTAACAACATGAAATACCTCATTAATGGATGTGCAAAAGAAAATTTCTTATGCCTTTCCACATTATGATAATTGGATCATCATTAATTAAGTTTATTAACATATGAAATAAAACATCACTCAAACATGCATGTCACATGCATCAAAATAACAAAAATTTATATATAAATTTACTAATCTACTTTATTTACTATAATCGTGTAAACATCACTTAAACATGCATGTCACATGCATCCTTTTATAAAACATGATTCGTATCACATGTTTCACACATTAAAACTAGTGTTTGAAAATTTAGTCTGAATTGTTTATTACTTCTTTAAAAGCGCGTGTGTTATCTCTCTCTCTCTCTTTAATATATATTATATAAGAAGGTCCTTTAGATCATTAAAATCTCCCTCTATTTTCTTGAAATTTTTTCCTATTAAACTTACTATACTCAACAAAACCATTGCAATTATCAAAAAAAAATTCTCTTATTCAAATAATTTATTACCTTCAAGTTTTAATATTACAATTAATTAAATAATGGCTTGCTATCTACTAATACTTTATAAATATATATACTTATATGTTTATGGCACAATCTCTTGTCAAATAAATAAATAAATAAAATAGACAGTATGGTATAATCATTCGTTGAGAAAATCATCATAAGTGATAATAATTCAATCATTAATATAATATGACAATTACTTGACTATATGGTATAATCATTTCTTAAGAAAGTAGTTATACTATAAGTTGATAATAATTTAACTACTAATATAAATTGAATGTATTGTCACTAATCATATTACTAAGTAAAGCCATAAGTCATAGTAAGTTAAGACATGTATAACTAATCAATTTTTTTTATTGATTAAAAGGAGTTATATTCTTATAATTCATAAGTTATTACATAACTATATTAAATAAGATGTAAATTTTCAGCATAATTATGTTAACTGCACAACATAGGGTTGTGCCTTGAGCATGAGCTTGGATTGCACCGGTGAGAGGATAACAAGCTCTCTTTTAAACCCCATAACTCTTACTACATATACTGTATATAAAATGTAAATTCTTTAACATAAATAAGATATAAATTCTATATTAAAATCAAATTTAAGTATACTCTATAAGTATAATAAAGATTAATGAGTATTATAACAATTAAAGTGTATAATCTCATTAATACTTAGAAGGTTATGCTGATTTCAAGATAAAAATATTCAAGTTAAAATATATAAACCTTCATCAACCCTTTTCTAATTATTTTAAGAAAAAGACATAGTACTCTTATATATATATAATATTACATTATAAAATAACTTATTTGATATGTTATGGATATATATTTATAGCATAATTGTTTGTTAGAAAAATAATTTATTTGTATGCTTAAGACACAATCATTTATAAAAAAGTTCAAAACATTGTAAAATAGTTCATGTGCATACTTATAAAGCATTTAATTAATACAAATTAATATCTTTTGATCTGAGGTAAGAAACATTATAACAATTTCATCCTTATAAAAAGACTTTAAAATGTTTATGTTGAGTTAAATCTAAATTTAAAAGAAATTTCAAAGTCACAGTAACAAAAGTAACATGTATTAGTATGTTTATACGAATGAAAAATGAAGAATACTAGGCCATAGTACGTTCATTATCAATTATAAAATAAATAAATAAATTTTTGATTTTATTAACAAAGAATCGATACAAATGACAAATTGAGCGTGTAAAGATACTGTATATTATGTAACGTAATGTATATACGCATGTGTATATACACACATGCATAGTGACACATGGGTGGTGATCTGGCCGCCATGTGTCAGCGCCACGTGTCGCATGTGTGCCACGTGGCAGGAGGTCTCCTGTATATAAGCAGGGTTTTTGTAGCTTAATGATCTGACATTTTAATATATATCGGCTCTTTCATTGGTGGAGAAGTTGGGTATTCCTTTCTTCCGCCTTTTCCTTTTCGTGTTTTCATGACGATGAATATGGAGACGGCGTTTAGCATTATTGCTACTGCTATTGATGCACAAACAAGTTGTTGGAGCGCTTTGTTGAGGGTCGTCCTCCTCTTCCCCGTCTGAGCCTCATGCCGGGGGATCTGCTTCTAGTACTCCTTCATCTTCTTCACAGGCCACAAATCCGAGGGTTCGACCCCGATCTTTTTGTGGTGATCCGGGAGATGATGTATACCACTGGTTTGATCATTTCCAAGTCATTGTTCGTTACCATGGTTGGGATGAGGCCCGTGCTCTCAGAGAATTCCCTACATGTTTGGAAGGCCTGCGCTCAAGTGGTATAATGGATTGGCTGCGGAGATTCAAGCCAATAGTAATCGGTTAACGGAATGCCTCAAACGTACGTTTGGCAAAGTTGAGGATTCAGATGATGCTTTCCAACAACTGCATGCGATACGACAACATCCTGGTGAGTCTGTTATGCGGTTCAGTATTAGGTTCGGGGATTTAGTTCGGCGTGCATATCCTAACATGCCTGAGCCCATTAAGCTCGGTATGTTATGGCCAACTATGCGACCCGAACTTGTTCGATTCGTTCGGGCTCTTCGTCCTACCACATTGGAGGAAGCTTTTGCACTAGCTCAACGTTTTGAGTTGGTGCCTGGTGAGGGCCGTGTTCCCCTTGGGTTACCTGCTCCTCTTGTTCAGCGTGCTGATCCAATGGAGGTTGATGCTGCTGCATATGTGCCCGCACGGCAAGCCTTTCGTGGTCGACCTCGGGGCCCACCCCGTGGACCACCTCCACGAAATCGTCCTGCACCTGCTCCAGTACCTGCCCGTGGTGGTCAAAATCCACGGATTCGTGACAGGAGGAATCGGAACAATGCAGGTCGACCCAATCAAGTTCATTGTTGGGCCTGTTGGGCACCTGGACATACTTGGCGGGCATGCGATGTGTATCCTGATTGGCGTCCACCACATCCAGGCTGGCGACCATATGTTCCGGATGGTGTGCCTGTGGCGGCCATTATGGCTAATGATGAGCTTTCAGATGACGAAGCCTCTCTTGCAGGTGGATCTGTTGCGGAAAACGAGTAATCGTACGGGCGACGGAGGGATCCCGTGCGATGGAGACTTCACCTCCATGTTTTTTCCGCTATGCATATCAAGGTTTGCAAGTTCCACCAGATCATCCAGTTTTCACATTTTCTGCACGGGTGAATGATCTTTCAGTCACAGTGCTTGTGGATACAGGATCCAGTATGTCTTCCATAACTGCTTCTCTAGCGCATCGGTGCTCATTACCCTTAAGACGTGCAGATAAGGTCTTGCACATTTTATATGGTAATGGGCAGTCTCGTGCAGTATCACAGTACACCACTTTGACTACGCTGGTTATGGGTGCCAACTGTAAGTTTCCCTCTGGGTCTCTTAGGGTTGTCCCTTCCCAGGTCTTTGACATCATTCTGGGATGTGATTGGTTAAAGCAGTCGAAAGGTACATGTGATTTTTCACTCTCTCCTCCTGTATTACGCTTGGAGTCTGTGTCTTTGCAGTCTGTTCCTTTACGTCCAGAGAAGCTTGTTGCTGTTTGTATCACGCATACAGCTCCTTTGATTCCGGTCTTGGGGTGGTGTTCATCTCAACAGGTTCAAATGCCGGATCCGTCACCTGAGTGTCGAGCACACTGCATCGAACAACTTAAGAAACAGTATGCAAGTTTGTTCAAATTTGATCTGTCCCAAGGTGCACGTGTGAAGACTCGACACTGTATACCCACCGGCAATGCAAAGCCTTTCAAAGTCCCGGTTCGACGCAGGTCACCAAAGGAGTTATCAGCCATGCGAACAGCTGTTACTGATATGATTGGTAAACGAGTGTGTCGTCCGTCACGGAGTCCATGGGCATGTGAACCTCATTTGGTTCCCAAGCCTGATGGATCTCTCCGATTTTGTGTGGATTACCGACCTCTTAACGATGTTACCATCAAAGATGTCTATCCACTTCCGAACTCTGCCGATCTATTAGATCGTTTGGGTCAGAGTCGATGGTTTACTAAGTTGGATTTGGCATCAGGATATTGGCAGGTTCCTATGGCTGAGGAGGATATTCCAAAAACGGCCTTCCGGACACCATTTGGTCTTTACGAGTTTTTGGTCATGCCTTTTGGATTGACTTCAGCTCCTGCCACCTTTCAACGCATGATGGATGAGCTTCTTTCCGATATGCCTGATATCACTGCCGATTTTATCGACGATGTGCTCATTCATGGGTCTGGTTCTTGGGAGGATCACATTCGTGATGTACGGCGCGTTCTTGATCGATTTCGAGAAGTTGGCCTGAAGTTGAAACTTGAAAAGTGTGTGTTTGGTTCGACCGACACCACTTACTTGGGTTACCGTATATCTCGAGAGGGTTTACAGGTGGATCCAATGAAGTTGCGAGCTGTTCGAGAGTTCCCTCGTCCCCGTACAGTACAGGAAGTCCAGCGTTTCTTGGGCACGGTGCAGTACTTGGGTCGATTCATCGATCATCTCACTGATCGAACTGCCCCTCTTCGGGAGTTAGTTCGTCCACAGGTATCTTTCAGGTGGACTCGCAGGTGTCAGCAGGCATTTGACCAGTTAAAAGAGTTCCTGACAACTCCACCATTGCTTCAATACCCAGATTTTACTCGTCCGTTCATTTTACGAGTAGATGCCTCAGATGTTGGTATTGGTGGTGTATTGATGCAAACTGATGCTGTGGATTCTTCAATTCGACACCCGGTGGCTTACATTAGTCGAGTACTCACGCCGGCTGAGCGGAATTATTCCACTACTGAAAAAGAATGCCTTGCTGCTGTTTGGGGTTTTGAACGACTTCATGCCTACTTACATGGGAGTGAAACACTTTTGGAGTGTGATCATGCTGCTGTCACTTCCTTGCTAAAACGGAAGAATCTAGTGGGTCGTGTAGCCAGATGGGCATTACGTCTCCAAGTATATAACTTTAAGGTGGTGCACAGGCCTGGGCGAACAATGGTGGATGCGGATGCACTTTCTCGAGCACCCCTTTCTGATTCCACTTTGCCTGCTCATGCAGTCGCTGCAGCATTCGGTTTGATACAAGCCCCTCAGGTATTCGATGCCGACTTACCATCCTTGGAACAGTGGCAGGATGCCCAAAAACGTGAACCGTGGACGAGGCAATTACGGGATGCGTTTGCAAGTCCTTCTTCCGAACCGCAGTTTCGACAATATCATGCTCAGTTTCGACTTCAGGATGGTTTATTGTATTTTATTGGGACAAATCCAGAAGACAGATGGCGGTTGGCTGTGCCCTCTACATATGTTCCACACCTTCTTCGAGCATATCATGATTCGCCTATTGTTGGAGGTCATCTTGGTCACCAACGAGTGTTGGAGAAGCTCCGCAGATCCTTTTATTGGCCTAGCATGCGTGGTGATGTGATCAGGTATATTCAGAGTGTCCCATTTGTCAAACTCGGAATTCCTCTACGACTCGGGCCATGGGGGTGTTAGAATCCA
The DNA here is from genome assembly GCA_003024785.1 of Selaginella tamariscina. Lineage (NCBI taxonomy): Eukaryota > Viridiplantae > Streptophyta > Lycopodiopsida > Selaginellales > Selaginellaceae > Selaginella > Selaginella tamariscina. The sequence goes on along the minus strand of PUQB01000023.1, from coordinate 561,226 downwards.
TCAACGTCTCTCGCCCTTTTGAGTTAATTGCAGTGGATTTAATGGGACCTTTTCCACGTTCTTCTCAAGGTAACCAGTACATCATTGTCGTATCTGATTATTTAACTCGTTGGGTGGAGGTTGGTGCTCTTCCGGATGCAACTGCCCTGTCAACAGCTTTGTTTTTGTTCGATAATGTGGTTTTGCAGCATTCTTGTCCAGAGCGGATGTTATCAGATAATGGCCCCGCTTTCATTGCAGAGGTATTCCGAGTGTTGTGTGAGAGGTTAGGGGTAAAACTCATTTGCCTCTCCATATCATCCACAAACTGATGGTTTGGTGGAGCGATTGAATCGGACCTTCAAGGGTATGATCTCGAAGTATGTGAACTTCAATCACACTGACTGGGATTGGTATTTGCGATGCTTGAGATTTGCTTATGTAACAGGCATTCAGAGTTCGATTGGTATCTCTCCATTCAAGGCATTGTATGGATATGATCCTAAGTTGCCTAGTGAATTGGGATTATCATCGAATCTGCCACGTGCCGAGGATGCGAAAATGTGGGCTCGACATTTGGATGCTGTCTTACCTCTTCTGCGTGCAGAGTCTGCTGAACATCTTGGTCGAGCTCAAATACAGCAACAATCTTCTTACAATGCACGACATCAAACTCCACCAGACTATGCTGACGGTGACTTAGTACTGGTACGTTTTCCCAAGCTAACTGCACCTGGGCTTGCAACTGGTTTATTACATAAGTGGCTTGGTCCCTACCGAGTTCTCCGAAAGGTTGGTCCTCAGGTGTATCAGGTACAGTTGGTGGGATCTCATGAGGTTGAGATAGTTCACGTAGTTCGAATGAAACGGTTTGTTGTTCGAGACTCGTTGACTACATTCGGTCATACCTTAGATGGCCCAACTCACACGGATCCAGGACCATCAGATCCATCACCATCTACACAACCGCAGAGGGGGGGATAATGTAAGATACTGTATATTATGTAACGTAATGTATATACGCATGTGTATATACACACATGCATAGTGACACATGGGTGGTGATCTGGCCGCCATGTGTCAGCGCCACGTGTCGCATGTGTGCCACGTGGCAGAAGGTCTCCTGTATATAAAGGGTTTTTGTAGCTTAATAGATCTGACATTTTAATATATATCGGCTCTTTCAAGCGCTATTAACTTTAATTATCCTCATTTCTCACTAACCTCAGTAGCTTCTCCTTAGTAACAAAATGGCGAGCAATACACTTGGCCACTTGAGTATACGATAAGCTCTTTTTCTGTAATAGTTTCTCTAGCTTTTCATCAGACATCACTCTGTGCTCCCCAGTACACTTCTGCAATAAAAAAAAATACAACTTGTGTGCGTGCGTGCGTGCGTGCGTGCATGTGTGTGTGTGAGAGAGAGAGAGATGTGTGTAATATGTGTATACGGTACCTGCAAACCGTTGTCGAGTATGTACTCCCATACTCTTTGGATAACCTCAGCTCTAGACATCTTAGTTTGATGAGTACCAAAAAAGGATTGAAGAGCCTTTGAAATTGGATAAGGGGTAAGACAGCCATTACGTCTTGTTGCCTCTGTCTTCTGCTTCTTCTTCTTTGGTACATCTATGTCCTCATATCCTGTAAAACAACAATATGTGTTTACATATGATACATATCACACACATGTGCGTATATATGTATATACATGTTAACACACACACGCACACACACACACCCTCCTCTATAGGTAGGAAATGTTCCTTGAGATGTTTGTTCATAATGAATATGTTGATTCTGTCGACTTTAAACAGGTCATAAAGCTTATTTCCACTGCATATAACCATTCTTCTGTCACCAGGATCTTGAAGTTTATTCTCCCGAATATATTCCCATAAACGCTTCACAGCCTGACTAAATTCAACATGTATGCAGCTATTATTTATATAGCGAAGTAATATCTCATTGAAGATGTCTCTTACGATATATGATTTAACTGTATTACACACACACACACACACACAGAGGCATGCTAGTATATTGTTCTTAAATCAAACTTACTTCAGTTCTTCTTAAGATTGGTTGTCCCGTGACTGCTTGCAACTCTGGAGAAAGTCGACATATCTTTAAACGGGCTCTCCCCTGTAGGTGGCTCTTTCCTGCAATTACATCACTCATAATGAACATATTTCTATATTCCTTTAAACTGATATAGTCCATATACATCTGCTAGGCGTATGTGTCTGTGTGTATATACTGTGTATGCATATATGTATTAAAGTTGAAACAGGTAAACTTCACTTAATTTCCAATAATATATGTGTGTCTACGTTGTACATACCTACATGTTTATATATACATTATTGTAACTGTTGACATTTATATGACATATATATACACTATGAACTCCGAAAATATTTCAATAGTCTAGAGATCATAATGGCTTTCTGTTAGTGTGAATAGTGCATATCTATATGTAATAATCACATTACTTAAAATGCTTAGCATAAATGTTATACAGCCCCCTGTTTGTATTAGTCGTAATTAATTAAAATTTGATTAATTGGTATATCCTAAAACTTAAGGAAAAAAATGTATTTAGTTGTCTCTTTAATTTATATCCTTCAAATATATATAAAATTAGTAAAATAATTAAATTAAATAATTGTGATTAAGGAGAGAACAAGTATGACCAAAATAATTTGTTTATCATTCGTATGGAAGTATTTAACTTATTAGTCCAGTATACATATATATACACACCTTATATACATATGTATATTATGAAGGTATACACATTATATTCATATGTATGAACTTACAGTTTGCGGCTTTCCGACTCATGGGCTTCTGCTGATCGACCTGTTGCTGCTCCAGGAGCTTAGATTTCCTCTTGACGCACGTAGAAACGTAGCTCCTGACGAGATTCATGTCGACATTGTCCTTGCCGAATCCTTCTCCAGCGCCTTGCGTATGTCCTTCACTGTTAGCTTCTCGAGATCGCCTTCGCGCACCATCTTCCAAATGCGGCCCCTCAACATATTGCTCGACGGCCGCGGTCCCTCGTGCATCGTCATTCCGCCTTCCCTGCTCAAGAACCCTAATCCTCTGGTCTAGGTCTTCACGGCTTATATTATATTTTATAAAATTAATCTTATACAATTATTAAAATTTGTATAAATTTAATTAATTTTAAATTTATGTAAAATTTAAACATGTTTAAATTAATGTTTTTAAACATATTTAAAGAGATAAAAAATTTATATAGATTTTATGCTTTGGATTTTCTCATTCTCATAATTAATTAATGAAATGTGTAAAAAAAAAAAAACAAAAAACAAAAAAGGAACTAATTACTATATAAAAAATAATATTGGTTTTATACATAATTTAACAATTATATTATGTATAAAAAGTAACATTATTTTACAAGTTGTACATTATAAATAACATTTACATCATTCAATTAAAACATATCGTAGTGATATATTACATCTACTTTCTCCATTTCCACTTATGTGTAAAATATATTAAACTATATGTGAAACTTGCCTCACGGTTATTTTTAAAATCTTAGAAAGGAAACAAATATGCTAAATGCATATTACAGAATATAACACCATATATATAGAGCGTATCTGTGTATACACATAAACACACACACACACACACACACATACACAGGCAGAGACGTAGATGTATATGGGTATAAATTTCTTATATTCTTTATATTGTCCAGAAACACTAATTTTCTCTATACCAAAATGCCTATGAAGACAGGCATACATACACTCTCCTTCCGGCTACTACTTAAACTACAACCTTCTATTAACAATCACTTTTTCCACTCTCTATCCCACTTCTCCCATCGTTATTGCACTTCTTGAAAAACCGATAATAGAAAACTGTGCAAGTATCTGTATAACCTCGTTAAGAAAGAACTGTATACTATACGTGTGGTGTGTGTGTGTGTGTGTGTGTGTGTGTTGTGTGTGTGTGTTGTGTGCGTGCGTGCGTGCGTGCGCGTGCGAAAGGATACAAAGAAATCGAGTAGAACACAGACTGCTGCATCGACCAACCAAGGCAAGTTGGGCTTGAGTTTAATCCAATCAGTGTTTCGGACTAAAATACTGCAAAACACGATATAAACGTGTTAAAAAATATTAACCATTTTCGTAAAACTCGAAAATATTTAATACTTTTTGCTAAAAATAAAACTTAATTGTGTTTATACAAAGTTATATTATTACCTTCCAACGTAAGTAGTGTTCCCCGAAACTGCAAAGAAAACATCATTGGATTAAGCCCCTATTAAAGTCAGTTAATTAGAATGGTAATTAAATTTAATTATAAATAATCTTACCTCCACAGTTCCCCTAGTAATCTGTAAGTATAAAGAATCAAAGTTAATAAGATATATATCAAAATTAATATTAAGTTTATTAATAAATCACCGTACATTGAGCCAGATTTGAGGAAGCCTACCACCCATATATATAGCAGCCATTCCCCATCCCAACATTTCACCAAGCCTGCTATGTCCTTCAACTTCCTGATTATTAATAAAAATTCAAATTAAGTTTAACTCAATCTAACAATTAATTAATTGAGATTATTATATATATTATATATAACCTCTAGAAGACGTCTTCCAGTAGTAGAAACAGATGAACCTGGTAAGTATTTTGAATTGAAACTGTATCCTCCAAACAAAATCAACCCAGTAGCAACCTAAGCACAGAGAAACATATATACACCTATATACACAACAAGCGTGCGTGTGTGTTTCTTCGTTTTATGTCACTAATACTTCTTTTCAACCCTGTGTATATCTGTTTACATGTGTATATCATATGTTGTGTGGTGTGTTGATGTCACTCATAGCTCCTTACAACCATTACACTGTAATGTGTATATCTGTTTGTAGGCATGACACATGTATATTATATGTATCGTGTACGCGCGTGTACGTTTGTGTGTGTGTGTGTGTGTATGCGTGCTTACCGCTCGGACGGTATTGGGTCAGATTTCATATGACTAATGGAAGTAGCAGTTTCAGGAGGAACATAATCTGCAGGTAAAGAGTGATGAGAAGCCAAGTAATCCCCACGTTTCCCAGAGCTCGATAAATATGACCCTGCAGTCGGTGTATTACTGCTTGCTAAGGACCTTGCGGACCTGAAACATACATATATAAAGAATGTACACATCAGTCTGTACACGTAGACATAAATATGCATACGTGTAGTAAACCGACGACGTGGACTTGGACTAGGGACACTTATAGAAGGAACTGTCTGACTTGGCATGGCACTTCAACTGGCTGTTTCTCAGGTGGTCTTGATGGCTTCTAAAATTACAGTCAATAAATTCATTATTTGTTACACTTAAAATACACATAAAATAAAACCAACTTAGATACATATATAAACAAATTAAGTACCTCAGGAAGTAAAGGTTCTTCAGCAAGAGACCTCGCTCGTTTGTTAATTCGATTATAATATAGTGTTTGAGCCACCAGAACAAGAGTTGTCACAGTATATAGCTATTATAACACACACACAACATGAGAATGCGTAGAAACTATATACATTATTATATATACAAAACTTAATAGTTTCACGTTATATTTACATACCAGTGCCATGTAGAATTGCGTTGGCAGCTGCCACAGAAAACAAAGAGCGTAAGTTAAGCCATATTTCGTTACATTACACACACACAAAATGTGTGTGTGTCAATAATAATATTATATATATATATATATAATATATAAATATGATAGATAGATAGATAGATAGATATATATATAGATAGAGAGAGAGAGAAGAGAGAGAGAGAGAGAGAGAGAGAGAGAGTCTCATACCGTTGCTGGTTCCAAAACACATCCTGCTAGATTGAAGAAGTCCCTGTAAAACATATAACATAAACATACCAAAAAAAACATAATATCTCATATACATATATATATATATATATATATAGAGAGAGAGAGAGAAGAGAGAGAGAGAGAGAGAGAAGCCATCACCATAAAAACACACAGGAATATACATTAACATATTATCACAAATAAAATCATATATACATGCATTAAATAAAGAAGAAAACTTACCCGACAAATAAACTTAATACAACATAGAAAACATATATAGACAGAACAAATGTAATATACACACACGCATGTGTGTATGTGTGTGTGTGTGTATAAGAGAGAGAGAACCATCACCATACACATACGAGAGAGGAAATATATTATTCACAAATATAATAATATCTATCATAAACCTGAAACATATTAGTTAGTATACACACACGCACATACGCATGTGTGTGTATATGAGAATTGATACATACCCAACAACCCAAGTCATAAGAAAGAAGAGGGAAACGCCTTCAGTGGATTTGGTTTTGTAATTAGTGATAATCTGAGGAACCTCTGCAATTCCCCAGCTGAGAACACTAATCAATCCCAGCGCAAATGAGAATCCATCTCTGCCGCTGCACACGCAATCCTTCAAATACTTATATATCCATTCCGAGCACCCATCGCGCACCGGGCACTCCCTCGCTATCAAGAGCGCCATATTAAGAAGAAAGAAAAAAAAAAGAAAAAAACACACAGAAAATCAAGAATTTGCCCTTGAAATATATGGGGTATTTGTTCTGGGCACATGCAAACTAACATGTTTCGCTAGCGGACACACCGCACGGCTAGCCGGTGGTTTCCCTAGGAAATATTCCGTCCCAGATGCCTCCGGGGCATATTCCATCCGCCAGGGGGATATTCCGTTGTGCGAATATGGCTTGCCAGGATATGCAGAGCGGCATGTGTCCCCGGGATTAAGTGTGTTTTGTTTGAGAGTGGTTTGTTTATTGATAAACTAGAGCCTTCCTTCTTATCTATGGCAATGTCTTATTTGGGTCCACCTTACAACTCATTAACTTCTTGTGAAAACTCTTATAATATATACATACGTGCGTGCGTGCGTGCGTGCGTGTGCGTGTGTATATACATACATATATATGGCAGCTTTATAGAGAGATAAGTAGATATGACCAGCCAATGTGGTCATGATGTGGTCATTTCAAAGGTCTCTACTTCAGGCACATACGTTAAAATTAGATTGATATTGACAGGTGGAACATTATAATTATCATATTAATATACATCGATTTTTTTGGATATTCCAAGGATACCTTTTGTCTTTACTATGTATCTGGACATACTAGTGTGGTATATGTAACTATATTTACATTGCAAATAGGTATATATATATATACAACATGTTGTTTAGATTATACATAATTAGAAGTTAAGAGTTTAAAGGTTATACCTATTATGTATCTAGACGTACTAGTGCGTTGTATCAGGAACAGACAAACATTATATATACACATCCAATATATAGTGTGTATAAGCTTTTCCTGAACAACATACCAACTGATATTGACTATCCAACCCACTTAAGAGAGAGAGAGAGAGAGAGAGAGAGAGCTTTATAAAATATAGATGATTTGATAAAGGAGAATCCAACGTACATACAGGTGTACATATAGATAGATAGATAGAGAGAGAGAGAGAGAGAGAGAGAGAGAGAGAGAGAGAGTACATACCTGAATATGCGAGTAATCTCACTGTATACGGTGCGTATCTGAGCGTCTCAAGAAGCACTTGTTTCACCCTTTAAACAGAATCTGTCGAAGTGTGTGTGTGGGGCGCGGAGAAAGAAAGAGTTAAATACGCATATAAGAGTTCACACACACACACACACACACGCACACAGACTCTATAGTAAAAAATGTTGTGTTAAATTTAATTCACAGGTAAAGGAGGAGCTGCAGAACCTATATATCCCAATGACTGTAACTCTTGAATTATTCTCCTCTCCGCGAAACCCTGTATACAATCTTTAGAAAGGGGAAAGGGGAAAAAAAGGGTGGAAAGGGCCAAACCTCAAGCAATGGTGCATTTGAAGGTAGACTAGTTGAAAGTATTATGCTCCATCCCGTTCTCTTTGCTGCATCAATATGTAAGAGTGCGTGCGTGCGTGTGTGTGTGAGAGTCACAAAGTAAAATATTTATAACAATGGATGTATATATGTTAGTTCACTATTTACTCTTAACACACAGATGTATAAGCATGTATTATGCATATACGACCGTTTTTTACATTATGTACTCTCTCTCTCTCTCTCTCACTCACACACACACACACGTGTGTGTGTGTGTGCGTAAAAGGAGTGTTACCAAGTCTTCGAGCGATGCCTCCTCCTGCACTGTCTGCCCCTCCACCAATGAGTGCCGACAAGCTAGGCATCTTATCCTACATGAAGGAAAAAATTCACATAGTTTCATAATTTTAGTATAATGCATTTTATTTTTAGTTTTATATAAATTTATATTGTTCAAGGATATAACTAAATCTGTTAATCTCACATATGGGTTGGAATGGAGGCATAGAGGTGACCTAATCTCGCAGAATTGCATCCCACCCATATGTAAAGCTGCAAAACAGATTGTTAAAAACACTCTCTCTCTCACACGCACACACACACGCACGCACGCGCACACACACCTGTTTGTCGAGACATAGAATTTGAAAGTGGAAGGTTGCGTCGTGTGCTTCTTCAGAGAAACAAGTCAGCTGAGGAGCCTCCATACCAAGAACCCTAAAAAACAGAGTGCTTAAAACCCTTATAATAATTAATTCAACAAATTCAAATTACACACAAAAACGTTAAATTAAATTCTCAATATTAAATTGTGCATTACTATATCATCTCAGACATTATTAACTTAATTAATAAAATGAATTGCCTATTTCTTTCAGATAATTGAAATTTATTATGGATAATTTAAGTTATTATTTAGTAAATAAAATTATTAATAATTGTAATATATATTATTACAGGGAAAATATACAGCATTGATAAAATAAAAAGTTTGAATACAATCTATTTTTAATTCAAATCTTTTTAATTAGTAACTGCCCAAGTCAATGAGTTACACACACACACACACACACATAATACACATTCACACACACCTCTGGAGGATACGGAATAGGTTGTATATTTTTATTTTAAAATTAATAATTATTAATATATTCTAATTTCATTATTATTTCTTGAATAAAACTAATATCTATCTAATATATTTAAAAGCACAAAAGTTTCAATAACGAAACATAGAACTGTTCTATAAGTTTGAAACACGTGTGTGCGTGTGTGCGTGTGTGCGTGCGTGCGCGGTTATGCGCGGGCAAATGTGGACTTTGTTTAAGTTCATATATACAGAACTTCTAATCTTATATATATATACACTCTGAAGGTTGATTATGAGTATATTCTTACTCAAAGAATAGTATATTCTAAGATTTTAATCAAATGACTGCAACTTACTGAAGATATTGTGGTTATGACTTAAATTAGTTTCTACTTAATGGTGATAATCATATAATTAACTTACACTAATTGTGGAGCTCGAGGACCATACGATACGCGTCTCTACCCGGAGCATAATAAGATGTAATGAAGGTGTCGATTTTGAACCCAAGTTTCTTGTACAACGCCAGTGCTGGAGTCCTACATGGATCCACGTGGAGGTTCACACATTGTATGCGCCTCGATGTGCACTTCTTCATAGCCTCATCTATAAGAGCTTCTCCGTGTCCTTGCCTTCTATACACATCCTTCACTGTGCAATAACATACACATATATATGCTGTGTGTGTGTGTGTGCGTGCGTGCGTGTGTGTTAAATATGCCAGAGGCTACTTTTAACACCATATACAGGTTCTGTAATTACATAGTCCTCCGGAAAATATATGTTCGAATTATACCATTGTTTCTATCTAGATATACATACATCCACTCGCATATGTACATGAATTAGCTACTGTTATACAGAACTGTACAATATACATACGTACACACATACATACATACATCCACTCGCATATGTACACAAATGTATGAATTAGCTACTGTTATACAGAACTGTACAATATACATATGTACAATATACATCTCTTCTCTCTCTCTCTCTAAGTCCTCGGAAACTATATGTTCGAATTATACCCTTGTCAAGTCACACTGACACACCCAACACCCAACAGAAAACGCATACTATGCACACATGCACACACTCTCTCTCTGTCGCACACACACACACACAATATATATAGATAGATAGATAGATAGATAGAGAGAGAGAGAGAGAGAGAAAGAGAGTATATACATACATCCACTCGCATATGTACACACAAGTGTATGAATTAGCTACTATTATACAGAACTGTACGTACGCACATACATACATACATCTCTCTCTCTCTCTCTCTCTCTCTCTCTCTCTCTCTCTCTCTCTCTATATATATATATATATATATATGATGTATGTATATAACACAGAAAGTGTACAATACATACATACATACATATATAAAAACACATTCTAATTAATACTTGAATTTAGATATGTTCGAGTTATATATACTTGAATATATATGTTGGCATACATTTTAAACATAAAAATCTACAATTTATAGTGTTATATATAATAACATTTACATATTAATACATAGACATACACACACATATATAATGTACAGTATATATCATATAACGCATTATAACAATGGACATACCTGCAAGCTTGGTGACTGAAGCAACAAGAGAAGACCAAGAAATCATTAAATAACCCACAACAATAGTTTGTTTATCTTCCAAATCGATTAAACAACAGAGCAATGTATGATTCCTGCACCCCACTTCCTCTCTCAAATCCCGCGCCAGAGACTCGTGTTTGGGAAAAATCCTCCTCTCCAGTCTCTCAATCTCCCCTAGAATCCCCACATTGCCCGCTCTCACCTCCTCTATCCTCCTCATTCCGCCAAGCCCTAAACAGAGGCCCATGTTTAAACTATCATTAAGATTAATTAATTTGAAGCCCTAATCGTAAAGATCGGAATTTGATTCTGAGCCAAAAGTAGACGTGGAATGCGCGGACTTGGCGCTTCCGCAAGCCCTGATTTGTGCAACGTGGCACCGTCAGAGTAATGGGCCATGTCCGAAACCCAATGAGTACGACAACGCGGTCATCACTGTCCACAACCGCCCGTCCGTACACGGAAGAGCACAGTACCGTACTTTATTTTTAATTCCTATTCAATGGGAGTGTGCAGGAAGAGAAGCTAGTTCCATGGCGGCGCGTTCTAGGGTTCTTCGAGGTCTGGCTATGGCGGCGTCTTGAGTGGCTCTGGTTATCGCCCAGGGCCGCGGAGTATGCTTTTGCGGCTTCTGCGGTTTCCAGTTCATCCAGGTTCGTGAGAATTTACATAAAATTCCATGATGTAGCGTGTCTATGTGACAATGAGGAGCTCTATTCTTCTCTAGATGTACATTGTATCCCATAGAAGAGCTGCCGTGCTCACAAAGAACAGTATTATATGTATAAATGATTTTGGGAAACAATGAGGAGCGTATATACACATGAAAAATATAGAGCATCCCGATGCAGAAATCTAGTTGAATGAAACCGAGGCAAACAGTTGGGTTGATGTCATCTGATTTTATATTGCATGTTATTTAGTCAAAAGATTGTTTTTGAAGTAATATTCAACGCATGTATGTGTATATGTATTATACGTTTTTAGAATCACTACCTTTACTTGTATTTGCAGAAACATAAAACATTATTTATTCATTGATTTGCAAAGAAAATGCTTCGTTCAACAAAATTATTGCCTCTTTGCAAAGGAGCCAGGAACTGGTTAGTAGCCGGAACAGTATACGGTCCTAAGCAACAACAGACGGAAGCAATGTAGATGACAATAGCAACAAACATGAGGATGCTTCCAAGAACCTTAAAACTATCCAAGTAAGCGTGTGTGTGTGGAGATATACGTGTCCTAATTCCTTACATTTGAAACAGTCCGATTTCAGCAAACATGCACGTCCACAACAGTATTCGGACAAGGATACGGTTGAATCACCTACAAAGCAGTTTGCTGTCCGAGATGCGTCAACGTTTCATCAGAATGTGCTTCGAGCTCGTGCGGTTGCGGAGCTTGGCTCTGGTGACGGACTCGCTCGTGTCGGACGGTACCCTGCTTATAGAACTCCAGAAACACCTGTCTCAGTTTCTTCAGCTAGGAAAGCTACAGTTTTTAAGTAAGTTGTGTGTATGTGTGTGAATCCGCACACCCATATATCCATAGATATGCGCATTTATGAAAGGTGTCTAGAGCTGTTACCTGCCAAGTATATAGCTGTGTTTACATATCTACACATGCAAAATACACTCCGCGTGATTATCGGCATCTTTGAATATTATACACGTGTTAACGGCAAACACGGATTGCATATATGTATAGCTGTATATAACTAAAGACACACACACACACACACACGGACATAGTTAAAAGTCTTTTTGTTTTTGCCAGACCTGAATCAGATGCCAAGAAATGTGAAACTACTCCCCTTGTAGATGGGAAACAAACACGTGAAAATGCGAGAGTTTCTTGCGAGACGAGTGAAGATTCTTCTTCTTCGTCGTCTTCATCACAGACCCCATCTTTGGGGGAGCTCAAGTACGAGAAGCAGGTTAAATATAATACAACGTGTACATAAGTGTATACACATATTAAACAATGCGTACGTACTAATTCATGATAGCTTAGGCTTTTCATGCAAGCGAGCTTTGTTCTACTGAGTCACAAGGCTTGAGTAGATCTTCTTCTCTAAGCTCGGTAGCCTCGGATTCTACAGATGTTGTGAAGGAGCTCAAAGCTGTCGGCCAACAGGTAGGCAATATATAACAAATACACGTGTATATATTAGTGCAAGTAATACTTAATCACACACGGGCAGTGTAGAAGGTAATATGAATCTGTAAGTAGAGAATATGCACTAGATAGGAGTATACTCAACCACGCAAGCAGTTTAGAAGGAAGTATACATACTTGGGGATTATCCAAGTACATCCAGTACAACACATTTTTGTATATGTATATATGGATGTTCATATACTGAACCAACATCGATAGAGAGTTTACTACCTATATTATTTGGATGATTGTATGCAATATGTGTCTGTATAATTAATTTGCTGTGACAGAGGGACAAAGCGGTGAGTCAGGAGAGCAAGGTTGGCAGCCAACAGGCCCACGGTCAGCGGGAGTCAACGACGAGACAAAAGTCAACATCGACTCAGAATAGGCACGGTCAACACCATAGGGGCAAGTCTAACAACGAGAGCCACAAGCTGGTCGCACGTGTGTGCGGCATTTTGAGCCGGCATGGCTGGGGGGATGATACAATCAGGGTTTTAGACGGGCTTAACACTAACCTTAACGCTTACCAGGTATCTTTGTTTATTAAATTTAACAGCCTTGTTATTAGTACATATATTAATAGAAAACTAAGCTGTGAACATCTCTCTTTCTCACACACACACACCATATCCAAGTGTTCAGACATACATACATACATATATAGATAGATAGATAGATAGATAGATATATCCAAACACACACACTTTACGAAGCCATGTATTTATCAGGTAAACGAGATACTTAAGCAACAGAAGGAAGCTGGATTGGCATTAAACTTCTTCTTATGGACAAGAAGGCAAGCCGGTTTCAAGCACGACGTACATACTTACACGACCATGCTGGGAATACTTGGCCGAGCCAGGAGTTTTGATGGTATAATATCAGTAACACACACGTATTATGTACATATATTCATATATACGTGTATATGTGTGCATATTCTATAACATGATTTTTCGTGCTTCGTGCAGCTCTCAACAGACTCCTATCTGAGATGATCACTGATGGCTGTCAACCCAACGTTGTAACGTATAACAGGTGTTGTATCGTTCTTATACAGACACAACATGTTATCGTCTACTTACATCAGTGTTAATAAATACAGATTAATACATTGCTATGGACGTGCGAACGATCTAGAAAGCTCGTTGAAGCTATTTAACGTGATGCAGAGGGTAGGCTGTGAACCGGACAGGGTCACTTACTGCACACTTATCGACTTACAAGCCAAAGCTGGATTTCACGACTCAGCAATGGACCTCTACAAACAGGTACGTGAACCCACACACACATGCCACATATGCATATGTGCTGCATCTTTGCAAGTCAATATATAGCGATTATTTCGTATATATTCGTGTAATATTTTTTAATGTACATAAATACTATCACATAGTATACGTTGCTGTATATTCACACGGTGTGTGGTGTATATGAATGTTATATTTACGTTCATTTAAGATTGTGTCTCTTTTTTGTTAGTAATTATATTTCTTCTTTGTTATATCTGTAACCTTCTGGTATATGTAGCCAAAGCGCTTAATGCAACTATACATTTAGTATAATATTATCTATTTGTGGTAGCTAGCATATATAAACATGCGCATGACCACACACACGCATTAACATGCTTATCCATCTTCAAATGCAGATGCAACAGGCAGGATTTCGTCCGGACACATTTACATATAGTATAATTATACACTGTTTAGGGAAAGCAGGCAAGTTAAATGCTGCTTACAAGCTCTTCTGCGAGATGACGGACAGAGGCTTTGCTCCTAGCTTGGTTACATATAACATAATTATCGATCTACATGCGAAAGCTGGGAAATTTGAGATGGCCCTTAAGCTCTATAATGACCTACAGGTAGTTGGCTATATTCCAGACAAGGTCACATATGGAATCATCATGGAGGTAATGATATGACTCATCAATAATTAACAAATTCACTTAATTACTGTGTTTGTGTGTGTGAGAGAGAGAGAAAGAGAGAGAGATGTTAATCGTTTACTGGTTAAATTGAACTGTTGCTTAATTTGTTTAGGTCCTAGGAAACTGTGGGCACATAGAGGATGCAGAGAGGGTATTTGAGGAGATGGTTAAAGCAGGTTTTGTGGCGGATAATCCCATATTCGGGCTTATGGTGGATATGTGGGGAAAAACTGGGAATGCTGAGAAAGCTGCCGAGTGGTTTAACCGTATGCTCGATTCTGGGCTTCATCCAAATGTACCCGCTTGCAATTCCCTACTTAGTGCGTATTTACGTGCGTGCTTTTATGATGCTGCCGCTCAGGTACATATATGCGGCTGTGTATAAGCATATAGTGTATACTCTATGCACGTACATACATACACATGCTTACTGTTTGTAGCATAATGGTTTTTGCAGCATAAGAATTTGTATACGGACATACATACATACATACATACGTACATACATACATATATATATATATATATATATATATATATATATATTATATATATATATATATATATATTATATATATATATATATATATATATAGGCAAGACAGTATATGTATACTCACGCACCCATTGGTTCGTTTTTTAATATTTAAGTTGTAAGTATATTCAACGTGTAAACTGGACAAGGTCTTATATATGTACGTATGCATCCTGATGAATTGTCTTTGTATTTATGTATGTATGTATGTATGTGGGTGTCGCACTGTAGGTACTGAGGAGCATGTCAAAGTGGGGATTACTTCCGACTCTTCAAACATACACATCTTTACTTAGCAGCTGTGCAGCAACCAGGGACGGTGGGAATACGACGTTGTTTTCACATTGATGAGCTGCACAGGTATACATATATGCAACCCACACACACGCACACGCACTCAGATGTATATATATATATATATATATATATATATCTGTGTGTGTGTAATGCTTTATTTATTCTATACAGGTCACCCAGCACACGCGTTTCTATGTTCTATGCTATTTCATAAGCTTGAAAATGCGCATATACGAAGGTTTTTCGATGCTATGCAGTTTGAAGAGCTTGAAAGTCGACGAGGCTTTGCTGATTCTCTCATGGATTTTCTCCACAAATCCGGCAAAGTAAGCATCATTATTATTGTAATTACTGTTATCATTCTAGTATATTTACTTCTGTATTGTGTCACACGATGATCCTAAAATGAATATATAAATACATGCATGCATATGTAACATAAAAGTTCAGAAGCAACATCATAGTTAATGTTACGAACTGTCACATTGTTATATCATACATAATATTACAATCAAGTAAGGCTGTTATTGGGTTAGAACGGACGTTAAGCGTTCATTCATTCATTGTACACACTGCAAACCAGGAAGATATGACATAAGATGTAATAGTGATTAATTACCACAGGCAGAGGCTGCCGGAGATGTGTGGGAGGTGGCGGCTGAGAAGAACCTTTACCCTTACGCAGTAAAGGAGAAGGCACCGAATTATTGGTCTATCAATCTCCATGTAATGTCCATGGGTACCGCTATTGTCGTACTGTTGAAGACCCTTGCTACTTTCAGAGATGCGGTTTTCACTACAGGAGCTGCTCCTTACAGGATTGATATTATAACAGGTATTTGATTGTGTCTGTGTGTGTGTATGTGTGTGTGAGAGAGAGAGAGAGTAAGGTTATAAAAACATCTCTCTCTCTCTCTCTCGGTGCATACTTATATAGATGTATGCATCCACTCAGAGTAACTGAATGAGTTTATATATGCATGTATTTCCAAGTAGCTTAAATTTAGCTAATAGTGACTCTTTTAAAACACAGGAATTAGTTTGTACGTATAAAAGGCTCTCTGTGTTACTATACTGTAATGTTTCAATATATTTAGTATTTGTATATTATAACTTCAAATATTTATTATAATATCACAGCTCATATTTTACCCACTTTTGTAGCGAATTAGCTCGTATAGATATTTATTAATGACTCTATTACTCACAGACTATCATGAACGCATGCATACACAGCGTATATTACCTATATGCTATGTGTGCGTTAACGCATGTTTAGATGTATATACACCTATTTGTATATTGCGAGAGATTATTGATATAAATAAACAGGTTGGGGAAGAAGGAGCCGTGTACCAGGGGCTTCATTAGTTGAAGCAGGCAGTGGAGGACTTATTAAGGGCAATGAACTCGCCCTTTTACATAGACGGATCCAACGTGGGATGCTTTGTTGGACAAGGGCCTGCCCTTTTGGATTGGTTGAAGAGTGAGCAGGTTTTGAGGTTTGCTTAAACATTCATTTTGCATATTCTTTTAGGATATTCTCTGACTTTTATTTTATTATTTATTTCATTGAACTCGCTTAGGTTCAGACATTTACTGACACTTAATTGACTGTTAATACATGCCAGTTTCATTTGTTATGTGTGCGTGTGCACTACATTATGTGTGTGTTTCATACGGATATATAAGGTAATTTCCGAGGTGTATGGTTTTAGCGAATGTTCTCAATATATACTGGTTTACGAGTACGCACCATGGTTAAAAGACATACACACTACATACACACAGAGAAAGCATATACATATATAAAGCGTGCATAAACACCATCTATGTGTGTATGCTTTGTGTATTGTGTTTGTATATACATACATCACGCATACACTTATAAAACACAAGAATTCATTAGCATAGCGTATGCATATTGAATGTGTGTGTGGATGGTCTTTAATTTCAGGACCCAATAACACGTATATTTATACGTTATCTCTGTGTATTTCAGTATTTTGTTTTTATATAGTTATTATTTGTTAGAAAATATAAAAAGAAAACATGCTATATTACTACTAGATTTTACTCTTGTATTATTGTTCAAATAATATCTAAAACTGGAATAAACACCCAGATTATTATTCTTATACAAAATTAAAGTTTAAATAATGTCTTAATTACTATATATATATTATATATATATGTAATTAATTATCTTTGATTAAATGAAAGTTAACTTTAAATACATCCACTGTATATCTATTATTGCTCCAACCTTAAAATCAAGTTGGACAATGTATAAAGTATTGAATTATACAATAATATTTAAGAACTCATTATATCTTATAATTTTAAAAAATATATATGCTCGTAATAACACCTATGTTATAAATAATATATTCATGGAAAAATTAGTGTTTATAATTTTGAACTATATTAAATAATAAAACTAATATTTTTATAAGTATGAAAGAGTTATATAATCATTAAACTCTTGTCTAATTATTAAGTTTTAAACATTAAAATTAGTATGTTTTTAGTATTTTACTTTAATCTATAAAATAAATTATAGTAATAATATATAACAAAGGGTTGATCCATTGAATTATAAAATAGTTTCTAAATTATTGTAATTCTTAAGTTTATAATGTGAAAACTTAATGATATGATTAGATTATATTTTAAATTAAAAATTAAATGGTATACCAATATAGTTTCTAGTTTGATTTATAAAAAGTTAATAAAAATATGAACAAAGTAAAGTATAAATATTTATATATTATGTGGAATTGTGTACTTTATTCACTAGTGTAATAAAGTACCTTATTCCCTACTTCAACTAGCTCCTTATCATCTACTATTTGTCACATCCTCCCTGCCTTGCCATGTCACCTATGTTTACATCTAAGGACGCATCACCCTTCATAAACCACACAGGGAGTGCCATCGCCAACATATTATCGCTCGCATACTCTCATGAGTTCTCACCAACCACCCAAGTGCAAGCAGCCATTGTTCTTCATATACCTAATATTCGCCTATGTTGCATTGCCATGCTTCCTCATGAGATGTCGCCACCAAGGACACCACAAGAACGCTAACATCCACTATAAACCCCACATGTGCCCTTGAAACACCTCGGCATTTCTGGCTCTCCAAATCGTCCATAATGCAAACCCACACAAAAGGTACCATTGGTTCAACCATAAACCAGGCGGTTCCTCCATGATCACCTGTGTTCCTCTTGGATCAAAAACCGATCTCTCTTCCAGTCTCCCTGGAGTGCTCCATACGCCCATAGATGCACAACATGCTCCCCTAAGCAAGTTGTCTCCCATCCTATTGTTGCATCCTCTGCCCTGCTCAACTACTGCACCAATGCCATGGTACGGAACCATATAGACCTTGCTACTCGACAGTCCCACAAGCAATGCCTTTTCATTAGCCCACAACACATACACAAATTGCTCGGCAATCCCCTAATGTTAGCACACACTGCTAAGTTGTCCTACAACAACATCCACATAAATGTCTTGATTCCACTTGACCAAGACCCTATCCAAAGTTCTCGTTTGAATGACCGTGCAAGCGAATGTGGAAGGCCCACCCGGCACATATGTTCTTCCAATTTAGAAGGCGCACGAGGCCCGCTAAATGTCTCTGTCGAATTTTGGGTTCATATGCAAAAACAGCCATGCTCCGCCACTTCCACATCTTCGGTTCCATGTCCAACTCTTCCACTGGCTAGGCTCGAAACATCACTAAGTGCCTTCACTACCCATGTGCTACCTCTAGGTCGATCTCGGGCTGCTTCCTTGCCATATCTATGACTCGAATAAGTTGAGCTCCAGCTAAGTCCGATAAGGGGGAGAAGCATGCAAGCCTACCATCATGTCTCACTTGGAAGCTTGCTCCTTCCCCCCGCTCTATGTCTGCTGTGTACCAAACTCTCTCTCCTATCTGGCACCAGTCTCCCTGTCAGGGTTCATAGTCTGGCCATTGCCCCTCGAAGTCTCTCAGCATCTGTTCATGTGTTGACAAGAGGATGTTGACTACCTTCACCTTGCTTTTTGTTAATCACCCCAGCTGGTTCCCATTTGCATAACCAGTCCAGCATTCTCCGTGGCTGTGTGTTCAAATCCTTGAGCTACCCCAGTCCTCCCGCATGCCACCTCCTATACACCACCCACACCAAGTGGCATTTGCTCATCCCCAATGGATATCCCAATATCGATCAGATGCACAAGTTAATGTAAAAATAGGGGTAGCGCCAAGAGCTCTTCCAATTTGTGTTGGCTTGATCAGAAGAGCCAGCCGAAGTTCCCGACAATACTTGAGCAATGTTCCATTGTACGAATCATGTGCCAAAGGGGTCTTGAAGGGAGGTATGTTAAACATCCACCTGGGGTCCTCACACCTTCCATGGTTGATTACCTAGGAAAAAAGCTCTTACCAGCATCTTGGACATCAATGCTCATGCCGATGGACTTGGAGCCAATAATCCCATACCTTCGTTCTAGCTTGATTGCAAGCAAGGGTCCCAGTGCACTTGGGCTTGATACTTTTGCTTCTTGCTTGCACCTTTCCATATGTACACTCGCAGCAGTTGTTCAATCTCCTTGGTATCCTTCACCCTCAAGCTCCATACCCCCTTGTAGAACCATAAGCTACCCAGTAACATCGCATTCACCACTACTATGCATGTCGATATGAGAGAGGGCGGTTGCCCCAACAACTCATATGCTTGAGGAGGTGTTGAAGGATAAACGCACTGTGTTGACTCGTGTTGTACTCTGCACCCACTATCACTAAGCCACACTCCCCTCGACTTATGCCAGTTTATCTTACCTCCCGCCACAAAGTTGAACCTATCTAGCAGCTTGATGCGGTCTAAGTTCTCCACCATTCTTAGGATTAGCAAGCCTGTATCATCCGCAAACAAGCTATCTAGGACAGATTTTTCCACCGGTGGGCCCAAGTCTCACAAGGAACCTTGACACGTTGGCAGTGGGATCCCCGTTGGTCTATACGGCCGGTTACAATGTAGGTATGCGTGGAGTGCTTCAACATAGGGACGGACTAATTTGGAGAGGTGTATCGAGCTTCCCAACCAGCTATTGATCACCAACCTACTAGTTGATCATATGTAGAGTCTAGCTGTCCACCGCACAAACCTTGTTAGAAAGCCTAACTTTCTCATCACCAACTCCAGAAAGTTCCAATCTACCTTGTCGTATGCCTTTTCTCCATCCAACAACAATAAACAATACAGATTAGGTAGGTTACTCGTCCATTCATTGGCAAGCATCATACATCTGCCTTCCCTTAAGAAACCCGTTCTACGTGTTGCAAGTGATGACCCTCATTACTGGCTATAGGCGGTTGGCAAGCGTCTTCGCGGAAATCTTATATATTGTGTTCATCGGTCTCCATCCTTTCACCTCTGCTGCATCTCCACTACCTTCCTTCGAATGAGAGTTACCAGTTTGTGAACACATCATTCCACACCTGAATTGGATGAGTCTCCTTCGCCCAATTCCACTCCACTAAGATTGTAGCTCCTATCCACCACCATGCATGAACAAAGAACTCCATGGGTATGCCATTTGACCTAGGGGACTTGTCTCACCCGTTCAGCGTGCGGACTGCCATGAGTAACTCCTCTTTAGTGAATGGCCTTAGCAAGATTCTCCTCCATCTCAGGTGTGACCGCATGAGCTAATGTTGCAAGCACTGCTTCGCATCCCCTCAATCGTGCTGTTGGCCATGGTTATGCCTTGAAGAGCTACTGGAAATACTCCGTACCTATTTCTAGCATGCCGTCCACATCCTCACGAATTTGGCTGTCCTCATCCCTTAGTCCAAAAATAGGCTTGTCTTTTGTGACTGGGCAGATGGCTCGAAAGAACTTCGAGTTAAGCGTGCGCTCATTCGTGTACCAATGCAGATCCCTAAGACGATGACAATCCATCCCCTTTTCCGCCTCAAGCTGCTCTAGATGGTGCGTCAATGTTGCTTGATGAGCTATCAACCATGTGTGTTCAGGATAGCGCCCCAGCAATCGTTCACTTGTTGCTAAGCTCTCGCGAACTGCTTGGGTCCTAGTAAAAACCCGTTTGTGCCGCTGCTTCTGAACCTCTCTACAATGTTGTGACACATATTCCAAGTATGCTGCTAAGCTCTGTTCACCTGCACCTTGTCGCTTGTTCCATTCTTGTTCCAGATGGCTCATGATATTTGGATCTTGTATAAGTCTCCAAGTGATAGCTGCTTGCCTACGTTGTGCTACTGGCTGATTTGGAACCTTCATGCAAATTGAGACTGGGGCATGATCCGATACTCCAAACCCCTACCAACGGGTTAGGCATCCACTCCATTCCAAAAACCACCCCGAGAAGTACACTCGATCCAACAGTTTACTGATCGTCTGCTGCCCGGCAAGCCACCTGTCCAAGTAAATTGGGGATTATGAGGTACGTACCATCCATCCCATAAGCATCCATGATACCAAAGTGCAACCTCCAGACTTGCAGCTCATCCTATGATGCCAGATGATGTGGACGAGTGGATTATTGGAGGTGACTTCAACATGCTGGAGATGGAAGACAACTCATCAAACTCGGTGGTGGCTCGGCACATTTTGGATGCAAAAAGAGGCACTGTATGAGTCTTTGCCATAGTTCTATACGCTCTATTGACCATCTCTCTACATGTGCATAGATGCTGAGGATCCCAACTCGCCGACCCCATACCTCCAACACCAGACATTGTGCACGACTTTGCTCATGGCGGACTATCAATCCACACCAACAGTGTGCCAGCCCAATCAACATACCCCATGTGTGGCCCCAAAAGGTTTTCCCTACCGGGAAAAGCACTCTCCCCTCCCCCACATAAATTGTTGCTACATGATGCTCATGTACTAATAGTACGTCCACCATATTACGAACCCCTATCTCTGCAATGTTCTGACTTATCCTTGCTCGTCTCTTCAATCCCACTCATCGTTTGCCAACCCATTGACATTCCATGTAACCATGTTAAAGCTTGTCATTAAGAGGAAGTTGAACCAGGATCCGGGATCTGCCCAGTGTCCACTACGTACACCAAGTCCTTTGGCAATGTCAGCTCATCTGCAAACTACAGCTCAACTACCACATAGTCCATCGTTGGCACAAAGTCTTGCACTACGACATGCACTAGGTTCTCTTTACCCAGCATCATCTTCAGAAACTACACCAGCTCTTGCTCCTTCTCGAATCCTTGTGTAATCAAGGGGATGTCTCCAATACATATCTTTAGCATTACAAGCAACTCCCGTGAGCCATCATGTCGCTTCTTCCACGGGTGTAGTCGCTTTGATCCTAATTGCCCTCTCTTCTTTACCTCCTCATTCGAAAGCGATTGCTCTTGAGATTTATATATTATGATTGATTTTAACTAATAATCTTTTAAGGCAGTTGATATGTATTAGGGTAAGTTCTTAATCATATATATATGTGTGTGTGTGTGTGTGTGTGATGCATTAATATATGCATATCTTATGGAACCTCACTCCAACGAGAAACCCCACAATTGTGATATTAATAGTTCTTTTTTGAAACTCAAGATTTTAATCGTTTATGACTATTAAAATATCTTTTAAAAAGTAAAAAAATAGATGTTCTTAAATGTTTTTAGTTTATAATATAAATTTGAGCCTGCTTTATAGATTGGTTTCGAAACGTATAAAGGACAAGTTCTAAACATTTACATAATGTCTTAATAATTCTCTATTAGTTCAACCACTTAGTACCTTAAATCCTATGCAACCTAAGTGTTGCATAGTCAAGTTCATGTTCCACCTTCATAAAAACCTTTATTTTACTTAAGTTCTTCAAGAATGAAATATACATTTAATTGTTCATAAATGTTCTTAATTATTAAAAATTTAAAGTAATTCTTGATTCACAAGCTCGTGGTGTGAATTGCACAATAGATGTTTGTCATGTAAGGATTTATTTGTTTCAATATCATGCCACTTTTAATTTAAGCCAACTACAACACTAGCTCCATCTAATTCAAATTTTAAATACTTTAAAAAATTTAATCTTTAGTCATAAAAATCTCTACAAAATCTTTAACGTACGTAGTATAAAAAATTAAATATTTAATCATATTAGAAAAAATTGTTAAAAATATGAATAATTTTAAGATAAAAGTGTCACGTTCCATGGATTTGAACCCCCTACCTCTGGAGTAGTAGGCGTGACTTTGGACCAAAAGGCCACATTGATCAGGATGACACCTAACCACGCTCCAGACCTAGTACGTGTGTCGTGACACCACCTCCCCCTCGGCCCCTTTCTCGGGTGGAACTACTGGGGATACCAATAGGCCAGGGGAGGTCAGAATGACCACTAACCCGGGTCAAGGTGTCAACACATACTAGGGCCCCCAACCCTATTACGAGTTGCCTAGGTTTTTGTTGACCTAGGTTATCCTGATCAATCTGTCACGACACACGTACTAGGTCTGGAGCGTGGTTAGGTGTCATCCTGATCAATGTGGCCTTTTGGTCCAAAGTCATGCCTACTACTCCAGAGGTAGGGGGTTCAAATCCCTGGAACGTGACAGATTGATCAGGATAACCTAGGTCAACAAAACCTAGGCAACTCGTAATAGGGTTGGGGGCCCTAGTATGTGTTGACACCTTGACCCGAGCTAGTGGTCATTCTGACCTCCCCTGGCCTACTGGTATCCCCAGTAGTTCCACCCGAGAAAGGGGCCGAGGGGGCCTACTGGTATCCCAGTAGTTCCACCCGAGAAAGGGGCCGAGGGGGCCTACTGGTATCCCAGTAGTTCCACCCGAGAAAGGGGCCGAGGGGGAGGTGGTGTCACGACACACGTACTAGGTCTGGAGCGTGGTGTCACGACACACGTACTAGGTCTGGAGCGTGGTTAGGTGTCATCCTGATCAATGTGGCCTTTTGGTCCAAATTCATGCATACTACTCCAGAGGTAGGGGGTTCAAATCCCTGGAACGTGACAGAAAGCTTGTTTAAATTTATAAACTCTTTAATTATTATTCTAAAATAAGGACTTATCATCTTTAATTGCATCATCAATGATAAAAATAAACTTTAAATAAACATTATTATTTATATACATTGTTGAAAAATCCATGTTACCATTGAGTTGAATTATCTTTGAAAACTTCATACCCTTAGTTCTAAAATATACACATGAATAACATAATCATATCCTTTTCAACCTTCTAAAGATGTAAGTGTTATTGTTACAACCTTTCTCTCTCCCCTTATGCCAACTAGGCAAAGGGCCAATTGGTGTTTATGAGAGGGCCCCTGGTCATGATGACCCAGGTCCGCTTGGGTCTTTTTGCCCACATATCCCACATATCCCACAATCTTTACCCAGGTAGTCAACTTACTAGGTTAGAACTATGACACTCTCCACCCATTTGAGAAAGTGGATGCTTTCATCCACAGACTTCAAGGGGTTGCTACTCATGCCTTCCTCCAGAAGGTGCAGCCAGAGGCATTTCTACTCATGCCTTCCTCCAGAAGGTGTAGCCAGAGGCGTTTCTACTCATGCCCTTCCTCCAGAAGGTGCAGCCAAAGGCGTTTCTACTCACGCTTGGCTCTACTTACGCTTGACTCGCAACCCAGCCCGCAAGCTGTACTTGCATCACATGTCAGGCGTTTCTACTCACGCTTGGCTCTACTTACGCTTGACTCGCAACCCAGCCCGCAAGCTGTACTCGCATCACATGTCAATCGGGCTACTTACGCATGACTCGTAACCCAGCCCGCAAGCTGTACTCGCATCACATGTCAGAGGCGTTTCTACTCATGCCCTTCCTCCAGAAGGTGCAGCCAGAGGCATTTCTACTCACGCTTGGCTCTACTTACGCTTGACTCGCAACCCAGCCCGCAAGCTGTACTCGCATCACATGTCAATCGGGCTACTTACGCTTGACTCGCAACCCAGCCCGCAAGCTGTACTCGCATCACATGTCAGAGGCGTTTCTACTCATGCCCTTCCTCCAGAAGGTGCAGCCAGAGGCATTTCTACTCACGCTTGGCTCTACTTACGCTTGACTCGCAACCCAGCCCGCAAGCTGTACTCGCATCACATGTCAATCGGGCTACTTACGCATGACTCGCAACCCAGCCCGCAAGCTGTACTCGCATCACATGTCAGAGGCGTTTCTACTCATGCCCTTCCTCCAGAAGGTGCAGCCAGAGGCATTTCTACTCACGCTTGGCTCTACTTACGCTTGACTCGCAACCCAGCCCGCAAGCTGTACTCGCATCACATGTCAATCGGGCTACTTACGCTTGACTCGCAACCCAGCCCGCAAGCTGTACTCGCATCACATGTCAATCGGGCTACTTACGCTTGGCTCTACTTACGCTTGACTCGCAACCCAGCCCGCAAGCTGTACTCGCATCACATATCAATCGGGCTGGGTTGGGAGTACACATGTGATCGAGGGGTTTAGTTAGGCTGGGTTGGGAGTACACATGTGATCGAGGGGTTTAGTTAGGCAAGGACAAGTGTGCCAACCTTAGTGGCGTGAGCTTTACTCAAAGTTCATCCCCTAATGAAAATCAAACTCGGGACCGCTCCGATACCAAATGTCACAACCTTTCCCTCCCCTTATGCCAACTAGGCAAAGGGCCAATTGGTGTTTATAAGAGGGCCCTAGTCATGATGACCCAGGTCCGCTTAGGTCTTTTTGCTCACATATCCACAATCTTTACCCAGGTAGTCAACTCACCAGGTTAGAACTATGACAGTTATTTAAAATAAGTTGTTTCTTGCGCTTTTAAACTTAAAATTTGATTTATAAATGGTTACATAAAGTGATAATGCTAGATAATCACTTAATAGTGGTACATTAACCCTCCGTGTTAAAACTTTAACACACATATAATCATAATTGTATATAATGATCTAAATAAATATTATTAATAAATATGCAATTGCTTATGTAATATAAATATATAATGCAAATGTATTTGACATTTTTCATACATAAACACACAAAATTGTATTTGTGTATATATTTATTAATGTATTTTACATATGGATTACTTATGCTTTGAAATTCCATAACTACCTAACAAGAGATAAACTAATAAGAATGCTTTATATCATCTTATGAAACATGGACAAACGAAGAAGTTAAGCAGTCCATGCATACATACATATGAATTGATTGTTGGAATATTAAGAGGATAAAACAAAAAAGAGACAGAAAAAAGAGGATATATGTGACATTTAGTCCAAAATGAACAACCTTTACAAATCCATCTAGAAAAACACCGTTATTCAAAAGACACGATTATAACTTCTACATAATGTTAAATAAATTTAAATAGGTAACAATCTATATATATTTATATAATTTCGATACGACCAAGAAACCTTATGAGATGACCACACTGGTCTCACACACACACACACACATAAGTCGCAAGTTGTATGTATATGACTCGAGATTTTGTTTTATTATGTGGAACATATTATAAAAAATTAAACCCTCTTGATTTTAATAATACTACATTACAAATACTTTTGAATTGATGTCATGCTTACGTCTGTTAGCCTTATACATAACAAAAACACACAATATAAAGACATATAAACTAACATGTATATGTAGTCAAACCTCCTCAGCGGCCGTCATTTTGACTATGAAAAATGGGTATAGATTCTTGTACTTTATAAATAATGATAAGCAGTTTTTCAACGCAGGTACATACGTACGTATACATGTGTAAATATGTATATCTGTGACACATATACATATTTACACATGTATACGTGTCTATATTTTGCAGTGAAAAACCTAAGGTTTATGACTACACGCATAATGGTGTACGTGTGCTCCATTTCTTATACTATATTAATATATTAAAGAACATTCTATGTATGTAGTGAGGTAGTACTTAGATATGGAAATTCAGGTGGGTAGTGGATTCTCGCACCGCATAGAGTCCCCAGATACATCTTCCACACTGGAAAATCTAGATAATCTCATGCTGGAGGAGGATTTCTCATTCACTGACACGGCTGGAACGATTATGAAGGAGCTCGAGGAGCTCATCAGTCCTGTGCAGGTGGAGAGTTCCATAGATAGCTGGACAAACGGGATGCTTACCTCGGAGGATGAAGAAGAGTGGTGCTCCCCAGTGACGGATTGTCGGATACCATCAACGAATTCGGCAAATCCCAGCAATCGCAACAATACCCAGCGGGATCCGTCACAGGACTTCGAGAAATCGAGGAATCCGGGCATTTGCGGACAGACGGGAATCGTCGGGTTGTCGGACAGCGCGGGGGACTCTGAGAATACCCAGTTGATAGATAGGAGGGATTCACCGGGACTTTCAAACAGGAGCGACCTGATCAACCTCCTACAGCAATGCGTGGCGTCGCATTTGTCCGAGAAGCCAAACCGCGCGGTAGAGGAGCCGTACGCTTTTACCGTACGGCCCGTGTCGCGCGACATAATGGCGCTCCTCCACGACTGCGCGCACGCCGTGGCGATGCAGGACGTGGCGAACGCAAACAGCCTGGCGGTGGCCATCCGTACACACGGGGCGTCCCCGTACGCCGGGGACGTACGGCAGCGGGTGTCGTACTATTTCGTGGAGTCGCTCATGGCGCGGGCTCTCGGTACGGGCGTGGCGCTCAGTGCCGCGGTGTATACGCCGCCAGATGTCATGGATAAGGTGTATGAGTTTCGGTTGCATGCCACTCCGAGTCCCTTGTTGCCACATTACTTCTCAACGCGGGTATGTTTATATGTGTATGTGTGTGTATATATATTAAAAGACATGTATATGCAGGCAATGCGGTTATGTGTGTGTGTGTGTGTGTGTGTTAAAAACATATATGCAGGCAATGCGGGTATGTGTGTATATGTGTATGTGTGTGTATATATATTAAAAACAGATGTACATGCAGGCAATGCTGGATGCGTTTGCCGGAAAGAAGCTAGTCCACATAGTCGAGATAGGCATGTCGAGGAACCGCTTCCAGTGGTCGCTCATCCTGAACACGCTCTCCCGTCGGCGGGAAGGGCCTCCGACGCGGCTCCGGATAACCGTAGTAGACTCGCCAAGCCAGAAGAGGCTGCTGGAGCAGCTGAGCTCCCGCCTCACCGCCGAGTGCACCTCGTTGGGGATCGGCACGGAGGTGGAGGTCCTCATGGCACAGGCGCACTCGTGGGAGATGCTCTTCCCAAGGATCGTGTGCCGGACGTCCCCGTTCGAGGGCCTGGTGGTAAACTCCCTGTTTGCACTAGACTTCCTTGAGGATGAAACCGCAGTGAGCGCCAGGAGTCCGAGACGTGCAGTGCTAGCTGCGATCCACTCCATGCAGCCGGATGCAGTCGTGCTGGGGATCAACCACGGATACCACACACAGATCAGTTTCCTAGACAGGTTTGCACAGGCGGTAAACCGCTTCAGTGCAAAGTTCGACTCGGCACGAGAGTGTGCCGGGGAGGATGTCACTGGACGTGACTCGTATGAGGGGAGGTTTCTTGCACCTGAGATACTAAACCTCATTGCCTGTGACGGCCTCAACCGTGCAGTTCGTACTGCACCGTGTGAGGAGTGGGAAAGAGCCATGAGGGGTGCTGGGTTTTACATACAAGGTATTAACAAGGGTACCATGCAGAGGGCCAGGGAGATGATGAATGCCTATAACAAGAACTTTGGGATGGAGCAATCCGGTGGGTGGATGAAGCTCTCTTGGAAGAAGGTCACTACACAGTGTGTTTCGGTGTGGAAACCTAAATATGACTATTAACTAACACAATGGGTTTTATTAGTAAATGTTGTCATCCCTGACGTGGAAGGATGAGATCATGCATTGTGAAAAGACCCACATAGCACTTTTAAAGCAACTTCTAGACAAGTAAACCCCACATTGATAGGACTTCGCCGTGATTTCGAACACGGCGAAGTTCAAATAAAAAACTATGTGCTTATCTAACATATTATATATTATAATGATATACCCACAATAATCATGTGTAATATAAACTAACCTTGTATAATTTAAATGACCATCTCAACTTTGAGAATACCTTTGACGGGTCTATGATCAGAGCACTTCAAAGAATCAATGGAGCTGTAATCTTGTACAGCAGCAGTTAACCAGCTCTTACGCCTCACTTTAAACAGTATCCTGTCCGTCCAGGATGGCACTCTCTCCTACAAAACATATTTTAACACACACACGCACAAGCACATGCACCAATCATATTAGATAATCAGCTATTATGTGAACAACTTGCCTTGGCACTAGTATCGTAATCATCAGTTCCGATATCATATTTGTAAGTGGGCCTAAAAGTTAAAGGCCCCTCTGTAAATCCGTTAAATACTCTCCATGTTTCACTTCTCTTAATAACTGATCCTTTGGCCATAACAACTGCAAAGATTTCTTTAAAATATGTGTATTTTGTATGTGTGAGAGAGAGAGAGGCAGACCTTCTCAAGATCGTTTTTGATCAAAACACCAACAGAACTCCTGTGACCAGCAACCCTGTAGTTCAAATCCCCAACCCAGATGACAAGGTCGGATGCTTCAACAGAGTTTCCGTACGGATAGTGCTCATGGTTAAGTACGGACTCAACCACACCATTGGATAGCAAGCACGGGGAGCAGACTCTTATGGTGCTCGGTTTTACAAATACGCTCTGGCATATTCTGAAGAATTGTGCATTTCTTGCCTCTACATTGCCTTCATGAGCTGCACTGGAGCATCGTAGAGTAACGTTAAACCGTGTAAATAATATATAAATAATATTTATATTATATTTAACTAATTACTTACGAGCAAGGTGGGCTGAGAGGAGTAAGAAACTATACTCCCGGTAACGGAATGAGATTGCAACAGCGCCTTTTTGTCGACCAACTACACCACCAAATCCTCCCACTCCAACTCTATCACATTTTGGATCTGTACAGCCATGTAAATTTACACACAGAGATACATACATTTACACATACAGTCTAACCGTTAATTATTGATGAACACTTTACCTGTTATGAAGGGAAGTAACGTAATCCTTGCAAATACAAACAGTTGCAACGACGACATTAGCGAAGACGCGACCAAGCTGCACATGAAGATAAACTCGTACTCATAAAAGCGCACACATACTGAAAACATAACAATAGTAATAAATAGCGCTACGCATTTATACGTGGTGTGTGTGTTATAAAAATAAGTTGAATCTGATATCAAACATTTATTGGACCATTTTCATTTTGATTTGATACCCCATTAAAAAACTAGTAGTATATGGTAGTACCGTTGCATATAAATTTATATACGTGTGCGTATGTACATATCTCTCTTTCTCACACGCACACACACACACCACACACACACACACACGACAACAAAAAAAAAATGCGGAACTCACCAGTAACCTTCCCCTAAGATGTCAAGAAAAATGGACTCAATGTAGCAATTTGGAGCTTCTTGAAGCCCAATCACATACATATCATACCTACTTCCTGGCAAGGGATCCAAAAGCTTCCCAAGATTACTCTCTGGAATCTGCATTGTAATAAATATGAAGGGAAAGGGAAAATAGAGACTTTTCTGAGAGAGCGTACGCACCTTCCCATTCATATTCCAAGTAACAATAAATCTGCAACCCGCTGTGCCCCAAGAACACCTCCCGCTCCTCGACCTCTTCTCAAAATCCTGGTGGGATTCTGAGATGGAATTTGAGCGTCCGTCAATCTTCTGTCTGTGTCGGATCAGATCAGCTTGTTGCTGCCGGATACCATCACACCCGCGCCGATCAAGAAGCAACGCACAGTATTGGAATCGCAATCTGGCATGCGGAAGAACTCCAGCAGCTTAGGTCGCCGGAATCGCCTCACGGGAATGCAGTTTGAGCAACTGCATTCCTCCGCACAGCATGAATTTCCCATCATCTCGAAGCGGCAAGTGAATCAAAACCCCTGCATTCGTTCTTCCGCCCTAGGTTTTCTTTGTATATTCCCGGAAAACCTGCATGAACCGCACGCACGCAAGGCGCGGTTCTGTGTGAAAAATCTGTGAAAATGAGCGACTTTGAGAGCGTCGAACTGTCAAGACCAAGATTGCGATATTGAGCATGAATCCGGCTGAACGAGAGCGCCGCCCTAGGACTGCCGAATCCGGCACCAAGACCGATTTTGATCCTGCGGGATTTTGAAAGGAGCGAGAGTCCGAGAAACAACCTATCTTTGAGCCGATTGAATCAAGAATTCCATCGGTCCCGGAAAACCTGAACCACAAAAACAGCGATTGAATGAATTCAGCCAGAACTGAGGAAAAAAATCAAGAAATCTATGAGAAACTCCATACACAACGGACACGGTGACATTCTTCCTGTACGCTTCTAGTCGTTGCAGGACGTTGGCGGCCCTAATCCGTACCCTAAAGACCGGCAGTACGGGAGTGTGGTTTTTGAAAGAACACCGTTATCATTTATGGAGTAATTTAATGCGAAAGGTTGATAACTTTTAATCATCAATTACGAAGCATGTGCTAAAGGGTCTGCATGATTGCAAGTTGTCTTTCAAAATTTGAATTCATTGACTTTGACTTAATTAGACTTTGTATTATATACATTCATTGACTTTGACTTATTTAGACTTTGTATTATATATATTCACTATTTGACTTTGTATATATATCCAATCTTATTTGTACCTTTTCTAAAAATTCCATAATTAACCTTTAATCAAATTTATTATTGTTTAAAAATATTATTTAAATAATATATATTATTTACATTTACACAGGATATCCAGGGTGTTCGTTAATTCTTTTAGTTTAATTTGAAAAATGAATCAGATGAATTTCCCTTTAAATATTTATCCATTTATTAATGTTCAAGAATAAAGTACTTATTTATTTAAATCATGAAATATTTATATAGCTTGATTTTAAGCATTTCTATATCTATTTAACAAATTAATTTAAGAATGATTTAACAGTATGCTTACTATTAGAAATATAGCTGGTAACTATAACTATTATAAACTTCGGTTGATACTTGGTTTAAAGTTTTACTTGAGATTACCACACACACTCCACGCACACACACGCACGCACATATGATAAAGAAATAAATAATTCTTTGAATTTTGATATATATGTCTCAATCTATTGAGAACCACTAAAAGAACTCACAATACTACGTACTCGCTCCTGGAAAACTTCGGATGTAATCCTCTTGCCTGATACGTGAAACGGATTGGAAACCACGTCAATATACGCTGCGTGGAAACGCTGGAAAAACTGGTAAAAAATAAAAATAATGAAAAAAAAACAAAATAGTAAAATAAATAATAAATTTTAGTTTTAATGTATATTTTCAATAGAAATCTGCGCATACGTGTGTATATTTGAGTGTGTTATGAATGTTACACTTCTTAAGTTTAAACTAAGAGTTCTTACGTCCATTTCCTCGTGCGTGCGTGCGTGTGTGAACTTAAACTTAAGACTAAGTCCATTTGTGTGTGTGTGTGTGTTATGCATATAAACTATCATCTCTCTCTACTCACAGTTCTTATGTCCATATCCTTCATTTCTTGGTCTGAAGTCACTAACACAAACTTGAGCCTTGTGGTAGTCATATATCCATACCTAAAGGGAAAAAATATTATTGGTATGCTGTCAATGTGTATACGCGCACACATAATATATCCACATGCACGTACAGATATAACGTGTAGAAGAATGACCAGTGTGAAACTTACAGAAAATAGAACTAACCATATACTCATCAAACTATGTGAAATTATGGTTTATATAGCGAACTACGTACACACATGTATAGATGTAACGTGTAAAACATATAAACCATATGTAGAATTTATATTCAGAAACTCTTACTTACGGTTTGTCAAAAAACCAGTAAGTATGGTCAATTGTGTGAAACAGTTTAATGCTAAACATACATATATTATATAACTATAGTGTGAAACTTACACTCTGTAATCTTCGGTAGGATACAGAAGACCCAGAAAATTGTCATTGTAATTTGGGCCTGCTCTCCTGGGCACATTCGCTGTAGTGGAAAAAAAATTATTAAAGATGAACAACATTCATTAATAAACCTCTCTCTCTCTCTCTCTTCTCTATATATATATATAGAGAGAGAGAGAGAGAGAGAGAGAGAGAGAGAGAGAGAGAGAGAAGAGAGAGAGAGACAACACTTATATTAACGAATGCCCACTATACATTGATAATAAGGCATGTATGATTATAAGTTATCAAAAATCAAATACATCACCAACATTTATTAACCACTACACACACACACATCAGTTATTATATTTATACATACTTCTTTCATCAAAGACATCTAGGGAGCAGTGAACAATGTAATGAAATTTGAGCTCATCTTCTCCATCCGCAAAGCTTTGCAAGTAAAGTGGGTTATTCTGTAAATACCCACATTTCACACACACATGTACCACACATACACATACCCACGCGTATGTAGATCTAAATTGGCGTACCTGTTTGACCCACAACCGCTACACACAGGATCATCGTCTTCCCCAGATCCAATCCTAAAGCCTAAACCTAAACAGAGCAATGAAGTGTAAATGCCAGGTTGGCCCATAACTCCACGTCCTAAACCTAAAACAGAGCAATGAAGTGTAAATGCCAGGTTGGCCCATAACTCCACGTCATAACGTGTGCCACGTCAGTGACAAATGATTGCATTTTTTTCATAGGTCTTCTTTTGCTCAAGAATACTATACATCTTTTGATGACCATGACCCAGTCTCGATCCTCATCTAAAACTAATGACGTATTAACAAGGACAGGTGTTTATTAAGTCGTTAATTAATCCAATCGCTGTCATGTATCTGACAGGTGACACATAGGAATAGAAGACCACACAATATTATCCTCTACCGTGTCAGGAACCACAACCACACGAACATTCCCGAAAAACCAGATAGATTAGAATCCTATTTAGTGGTGTTTAACCACGTGTTTAACCAGACATTTGCATCCCATAAACAACAGTGGTGGCACACGTGTCGACGCACGGGCATATACATATCCGTTCCAACCAAGAGCCCAAACTCGAGAGAAATATCATTTGGTAACGTGTCCAGGCAGGAAACGTGGAGGGTTAAAATATTACCTGGGTCCACTTGAAAATGCCCAGAAGGTGTACCCTCCGCGTACGATATATGCCTATTTTCGCATGATATCGACCACCCCTCTATCTACGCATTTCCAATAACTCAATCATTCACACCTGGAGTGTATATAAGTGCTAGTCATTCCTCGTTTGGAATTTAAGATTCTTTACAATAATGGCTGGAATTGTTGCTTAGTTTACATATATACATTGGAAGGCTCTTCTAGTTGTTAAGGTAGTCGCCGCCATGGTTAGAGTCGCTCGGGAGTTGCTGTCTTCTGTGTTCAGGCGCCAGAACGAGCAGGAGAGTTGTATCATCCCTTCTCGGAGACGCGGTCTCCGGCAACGGTGGTACCGAGCTACGGGTCGGCGGTGCGGTTCAATCCGACAATGGCATTCCTGCTGGGAGCCCTGTTCACAGCCTTCTTCCTCATGGGATTCCTGTGCGTCTATATGCAGAGGTGCCTGATAACGAGACGGAGGCGGCGTGCGCATATACAGAATGCGATTCTTCTCCCGGAGCTTCTAAACTCTGTTCTGGGGATGGCTCCCCCGCAGGGTCTCGACAAGGAGACGATACAGTCGCTCCCGGTTATGAAGTACGGCGACGCGGAGGCGATGAAGGCGCCGGTGAAGCTCTCGACCGAGTGCTCCGTCTGCTTGACGGAGTTCAACCACACTGACGAAGTCAAGTGTCTTCCCGACTGTGGTCACTTCTTTCATGTGGAATGCATCGACATGTGGCTGTTCTCGCACTCTACGTGTCCCCTCTGCAGGAGTACTATCGGTCCCCGGTGCAGGTGCCACGAAGGTGGACACGTATCTGTAGGCATTCCAGAGGAGACAGATGCGGCGGATGCGGAGGAGGAGAGACACAGATACTTATGTAGGAGCAACAGTACTCCCGTGTTCGATCCGGATAAAGACCAGCAGCAAACTGTGCCTCGGCAGCAGCATGCGCTGCAGAGGGCAGTTTCCAGTTGCCTATAACCGCGAAGTGTCTGTATATGCTGTTGTTTTTGTGATCTCCAGGATTGTGTACATTGAATATTGAGGGTAATTAATTCAACATGTGAGTAAATTTATTTTACTTCAAAAATATAATGTTGGTGTAAGTATACTAAAATAAATTTAATTAAAATTTAATTTACTACATTCCAATTAATCAATTTAACAATTTAATACTTCGGTGCTCTGAGGTACTGAAGTTTAAGCATGTGTCAATCATATATATATAACAATATATTATAATTATTTAAATGTCCACCTTCTCTTAATACATTGTTTTATTTTTAAGGAAGTTTAACTGGGAGAGTTTATTATTTTAAATTGGTGATGGTATGATTTGATTCAGTCCCTACTAGTCCAAATTTAGAATTATCACATATACATTTCTTCTCTCTCATGATATGCAGCTCTATTTATACATATATTTCAATATAAATATATGTAGGTGTATGTATAAAATATAGGAAAAGGTTTAAATTTTCCCTTTAGAAGTTTTAAAATTTATATATGTTTAAAGCTTAAAATTTCAAATTCCATTTTTAAAAATTATAATAACAAAGTAAATAATATATTTAACATATAACAAATTAAAATAAAATAAAATGAAGTTTATTAAGTGGGTATTAATAAATCACTACTAAATATTTTACAGAACTATAATATATATTGAAAAAACAAGTAATTTATGACCATGATCTAATTAATCAAAAGTTAATTAGTAAAACCTTAAACCCTAGTGCGATTAGGGTTTTTATAGGAGAGACAATGTGGAGGCTAACGAGGTACATTTCTACGCGGGCAGCTGCAGATTTCCAGGCAGAATGGATGTCTACATATGGCGCAGTTGCGATTATCTTCTTCAGATTCATCTTCTTCGTGTTCTTCATCAGGTATTCATAGATTGAATGTGTGTGTGTGTGTGTGTGAGAGAGAGAGAGAGAGAGAGAGAGAGAGAGAGATTCATAATTGTGATTAGATGACTGTGATGAGGAGGATAGTGGGTTGGGCATTGGAGCGTGGTTGAAGACGTTGCCTCCTGTTCCTCGGAGAGAGATTGGAGTTCAAGGGGAAGTGATTAAGATGACTGCTTGCAAATGGGTCACCAGGTGCTTGCCGGATGTCCCCATTTCTACTGTCTCAAGGCTTTTCCGCAAAAGAGCTGTAAGTGTACAGATTCAATGTGCGTTCCAACACGTTACATACGTAGTTTTTTGTATATCTTTAGGTGCATGTATATTAGTATATTTGAAAGAAAACCAACGGAAATGATGTATTTATATACATCCATGCATATAGGGAGCATACAACTTCAATATTAGTTATATACTTAGTTGTTATTTCTATTCTTATAATCCTTTTTCAGGTCCATATATGTATACAACCCATATGTATCTATTAAAATTCACAAGATATTAATGTGTGTGTGTATGTACTAATAATATATGTATGTTGTTTACCAATGAGGTTTATTTGAACAGGTTCGTGTTCAAGCTGAAGTGGAGGACCCGGAGAGTGGAGCAACAGTAAAAATATCGGAGGGTATATGTTTCTAGTTATTATTTTGCGAGGTTTGTTTTTTGGTACAAGAATATTCATTTGTTTATTTCTTTGTGTATTTTGCAGGTGAAACGCCACTCTATGATGCCGGAGGGAGCCTTAATATGTATTCCTGAGAGTGCTGCAACTGCTACAAGTGGTAGACCTCCACAGTCTCCTGTTGTATCTGAAGAGGATCTCGAAAATCTACGAGAAGCAGTTCTTTACAAGGTGCACATACAACAATCTATATTCTCTCTCTCTGTGCATCAATATAAGAACGCACACACATGTTATAGAGTATATCTGTACATAACATAGCTAATGATAATTTTCAGGATGAGGACATTATAGTTCTCAACAAGCCGCCAGGTCTTCCTGTCCAGGTATATTTAATGTCTTGCAATATAATTATGATCTGATCTACACACACACACATATACATATGCATACACACACACACACACACATATATATATATATATATATTGCAGGGAGGAAGCAAAGTTGAGAAGAGTTTGGATGCCATGATGGGACCTGCACTTACATTTGAATGCAAAGAAGCTCCTAGATTGGTAAGACGTATATAGAACCTACATATTACTATTTATGCAATAAAAAATATATAATTTGTTAATTTACGCCATTCCAGGTTCACCGTTTGGATAAAGATGTAAGTGGTGTAATGTTACTTGGACGAACTTACACTAGCACTGTTAAGCTACAAAACATAATCTGTTCAAAGGACGCCATGATGCCCAGTGTAAGTGCAGTATGTATGTGTATATGTATATGTACAAGTGTGAATGTATTGCAAATAACGGACCTATTCAGGGGAGTGTTGGCAAAGGCTTGGACAGAAAATACATGGCTCTGTAATTGGTGCACCCACAGTGACAAGGGCCTCATATCCGCTCCTTTGCTAAAGGTATTAATAGTAATAGTAATATAATAGTAATAATATATATAGGGCTGACACCCACCTCTTTGCTGTTTGGACACTCACCCATTTTATATATATATATATATATAAAATATTTACATAAAAAGTACCTTTAGGGTTAATACATTTTTTTTATACATAGAATTTATTATAAATTAAATACACGTTTTCATCTGGTTTTAAATGTTTTGTTAATCAATTAAGTAATTAATTCAATTAATACAAAGAATAGCAAAGAGTGGGTGTCTGCCTATATAGAGAGAGACACACCCACATACACTATATAGTAAAAAGTAAAGTGTATCTGTTCTGAGCAAATGTGCCAATTGGACTTATTACAATTTGTACAACCTTGTTCTTAACTTTTAATGTACCAACAAATTGAAATATAGTTTATATGTACCAATAAATTGTTTAATGTAGATTGTTATTAGCTCACATTTATAGTTTAATTTTTATATATAGATGGTTTTGGACGATGGCAAATCGGATAGAGTACTTATAGCTTCGGACCCCAGGTCCGAATGCGATACCAGCTATTACAGAGTATCAAGTCTTAAAACGCTCAGTTCTTGGTAAACTCCGTGCGTGCGTGCATGTGTGTGTGTGTGTGTGTGCATGATGTACTTTGAAATCATACACACGTACACGTATATGTGTGTTTTCTTATAATTTTGTTAATAAATGCAGGCTGTACATGGTTACAACTGCGTCCTATCACTGGAAGAAAGCACCAGGTGCATATTTCTTTAAAGTTATATCACTATATGTTATCCTTTTTACAATGTTTTTACACATTTATATGACCATTTGTTATATGAAGTGTAAACATACAAGTGTATTGTATTAATAGTTTAACAAAGCAACATGCACGCGCA
Organism: Selaginella tamariscina; assembly: GCA_003024785.1. Classification (NCBI taxonomy): domain Eukaryota; kingdom Viridiplantae; phylum Streptophyta; class Lycopodiopsida; order Selaginellales; family Selaginellaceae; genus Selaginella; species Selaginella tamariscina. The sequence goes on along the minus strand of PUQB01000023.1, from coordinate 522,088 downwards.
CACACACGCACACAATTATTTCCTACTAATGACCATATTAGTGTATAATTCTGTACCTTTGTCGTGCGAGCGAAAATTATTACATTTTATTAATGTTTTATATAAGAATTTTATTAAATATATATCTATGTTTACATATATACGTATTATATACGATCGAGCATTAGACACGGAGTGGCATGTGTATACCTAAATAATTACACACACACACATAGAACCATATTGACACGCATTCTGGGTGCAGCTTCGAGTGCATTGTGCTCAGGGACTAGGATTACCAATAGTAGGGGACTTAAATACGGATTTAACGCACATAAGAGATGGTTTAATGAGAGAGACATGAACACCATAGATCCCCAGGACATAAAAGCAAGAAAGAAGATGAAAGGCAGCGTAGTATGTAAGAATCCATGTTGCACCTTCACTCGAGGGAGTTAGCCATTCCACGCCTCCGCAGGAAGCCAGGTTTGCTCGAGAGTGGGGAGGACCCTGAGAAGATGCGTTTTGTTGCACCTTTGCCTACACACATGGTCAGTTCTTCTCTCCCTCCCTCCCCCCCCTCTCTCTCCATGCACAAGACTTGGCTATGCAGGAAGCGAGTTGGGAAGCAAGGCCTTATGTGAGGAAGAGGCCAGAGAAGGATCCTGGTTGGGGCTGGATTAAGCCTAAACGCCTACAAAGACAAGATCATCAAAACTGGCAAAAGTCTACCAAGAACGTCTATAGAAGATGAATAGTCCTCTCATGGTATGTATTATTAGTTAGTAAACACGCATTTTTTTTATTTTCGATTGTTTCTACTAACCTTCATAACGTCTTTACATAGTCTATGTATTGAATATCGAGTATATCTTAGTCTAATTAGCGAATGAATGAATATATATATATATAGTGTGTGTGTATGCGTGCGTGCGTGTGTATTGGTCCATGAGTATGTTGTGCTATTATTCCGAGCCTGTGCCGGGTCATGTAAGGTATACAGTTTTTGTGTACCGAGGGGAGCATAGTAGAAGATACACATTTTGTCGGATTAGTACTCACTTTTTGTATGCATGTGTACACATGCTGGTGTTTCTTGGAAACTAATTAAGCTGACTTCCATACGCGTTTTTATATGTAATATGTAATAAAATTCACATATATTATATATTTTAAAGTCAGCTAAAAACTTAATATTGATGAATATAGAAGAATGGCATCCATTCTGGTTTCGTTGAAAAGAGGAAAATTCCTTCCCAGGTCTGTGCAGTACTTGACTTGTCCTTCTTCAAATTAGTGTGTGTACGTGTGTGCGTGCTTGTGTGTGTGAATGTGTGGCGCGGCCGTGTGTGGGTGTTTACGTAGTATACTACTGCTTCCTGGAATGTAATATAGGTGACTTTTAAGCGAGTCTGGGCTATAAAATGTTTACATTAAAGGCAGTTGTATAACAGTTTTCTAAATGATCGATATCAAGCTTTTGCGGGAGGATCCCGAGCTTGTAAAAGAGTCGCAAAGGCACCGTTTTGCTCCTGTCCAAATTGTTGACGAAGTTCTGAAGCTGGACAAAGAGTGGCACCACGGTTTGTGTGTGTGGTGTGTGTGTGAGAGGAGAAGAGAGAGAGAGAGAGAGAGAGAGAGAGAGAGAGAGAGAGAGAGAGAGAGAGAGAGAGAGAGAGAGAGAGAGAGAGAGAGAGAGAGAGAGAGAGAGAGAGAGAGAGAGAGCAGAGAGAGAGAAGCAGGGAGTAGATGTGTGTGTTCTTGTTATGTAAACAAACAGGCATCTATATGGTAAAATGTGTACTGTAACAGGCAACCATATACAGTTATATAAGAGAGAGAGAGAGCATACGATCACCATATTAAACTTAACGTTGGAGTTGCTTTTATCGTAGTTACACATCTCTCCCTCTCCCTCCCTCCCTCTTTCTCTCTCTCTCCTCTCTCTCTCTCTCTCTCCATTGTGTGTCCTTGCGTGTGTGCACGCAGGCAAATGATGTGTTTATTTCTTTATGCAGCTCAATTTTGTGTGGATAAGAAGCAGATAGATCTTAAAAAATCGAGAAGCAGATTTCGAAGGTACACTTCTCTATGCATACGTCTGTACATCCATACACGCATACATATATAAATACATGTAGATTATAGAGAGATAAAATCTCTTTCTTAACAGGCTAACGAAGATGCTTGGGAACTGAAGAAAATTAATGAACTTAATGATGAGATTTCCTTAATGAAGATTGAAGCTAATAGTCTGAAGACTCGGCGAGATCGTAAGCTTCATGAGATCGGTAACGTAGTCCACCACTCTGTCCCCGTCTCCACGGTAATTAACTCAATATTAATCATTTAATATCTTTGTTAACTCATTAATTTATTTCTAGAAAACAGTTTAATAAATATATACTATTCTAACGAATACATTTTCAGAATAACGACGTCATAGTGAGAGAGTGGGGTACACCTAGACAGAAAACTGGTCTGAAGAATCATGTGGAGCTTGTTCAACTCTTAGACATAGCTGATATAGATAAAGGTACTATTATATTCAGCTATAGTATAATATTTTAGCTAATGTATTGTTTCTTACCAGGTGCCTTAGTAGCTGGAGAGAGAGGTTATTTCTTAAGGGGCAAAGGTGTATTGCTAAATATGGCCCTTATATTATATGGACTTCAGTTTTTGGAAAAGCGTGGTTATTTTCCACTAATGAGCCTTCTTGCATGCTTGAGTCGATGATGGGAAAATGTGTTCAGTTTTCTCAGTTCAAAGAACTTTACAAGGTATATATACATATACACATATACACACACATGTGTGGTGTGTGTGTAAACTTGTTGTGCAGGTGACAGGAGGCAAGGATGAGGAAGACAAATACTTGATACCCACTTCAGAACAGGCATTGTGCGCTTATCATGCAGGAAACACGTTAGATGACATCAGTTTGCCTATAAGGTGAGTTTTGTTATAATATATTAATTATGATATAATATATTAACGTATTTCATGTAGATACGCAGGATATTCTTCGTGTTTTCGTAAGGAAGCAGAGAAGAATGGGAAAGACTCAGTGGGTATATATAGAGTCCATGAGTTTCAAAAGGTGGAACAGTTCTGTATTACAAGCCCACTAGAAGAAGATTCTTTGAATATGCTTGAAGAAATGCTTAAGAATGCTCAAGACTTCTACGAAGAGTAAACTCTATATAATATATTTATTATGTTTAATTATATAATTATAGTGATTACATATATTTTGCAGCTTGGTTTACCATATAAAGTTGTATCTATTGTTTCTGGGGCACTGCAAGATGAAGCCGCAAAGAAGTATGATTTAGATGCATGGTTTCCAGCATCCGGTAGATACAGGCAGCTCGTTTCCTGTTCTAATTGTACAGATTATCAGGCCAGGAACCTGCAGATTAAGTATAAACACCCGGTATGTTTTATATATGCATATATACTCTCTCTCTCACACACACACCACGCACACACACACATATAATGTTTTGACTATATATTATGTCACAGAATGCAGGGAAGTATGTACACCTCTTGAACTCGACACTAACAGCGACGGAGAGAACAATGTGCTGTATTGTAGAGAACTACCAAACAGAGTCGGGTGTACGGATTCCTGAAGTTTTACAGCCGTTTGTGGGTACGGATTTCCTCCCTTTTAAGAATAAGGGCGGTGAAAAGGGCAATGGTGTGGAGTAGGAAAAGGGCACGAAAGTATGTTGGTATAATACTGTGTGATTCCAGACTAAAAGTAGTCATGAGAATCTGTGAATAAAATCAATTTAAGGCTTAATTCTATTACTATAGGCAAGTGTGTGTGTGCTGTGTGTGTATATGTATATATATATATGTATGTATGTATGTATGATTACGCTAAGTTTCCACTTAACCAGGGATACGCAGAATATTCCTCATCGTTAATGTATGGTTATGGGAATCTTTTACTGAAAGATGATGGCCGTTGGATCGCAATAATCGCACGGTTCGCGTAAAATACCACTCATTGCAAATAGTAAAGCCAGGGTATATATATATATATATATGTATGTATGTATGTATGTATGTATATGCAGATAAATATAATACATGTATTAGGTTAGAGCCTTGAAATTAGGGTTCTAGACAGAGATGGGGGAGAAGAAGGATAGGGAGGCGAGAGACCGCCGCGACGAGAAGCGGCGTGAGGCAAAGGAATGCAGATCGAGAAGAGAGCAGGCGCGACCGGGATCACGGTAAGCAGAGAGAGAGGAGTTCCAATCCAAAGCTTTGATTTTTTGCTATAATTTGTTAAAAATCCCATTTTTACATATATCTAATGCAGATAGAGAAATGGAGAAAGAGGGGAGTAGAAGGAAAGAGCGAGATAGGGAAAAGAACAAGGAGAACACGAAGAATAGGGATAGGGATGAATACACGAGCAGAAGTAGGGAAAGCAAAGAAGAGCAGAAATTGCGCAGGGATAGGGATGATGCTGAGAAATCCAAAGAGGAGCCGGAGGAGTCAATTCGCCAGGAGTCTACCAAACAGATTGAGGAACGCATCGCAAGGTGTGTGTGTGTGTATGGTGTTGTGTTCCCATATAATACACAACACTAAATAGTTTGCGTTACTTTACTATATTGAAGTAGTTTTATTCATGATGTGTACACGTATATGTGTATTTACTTATTCTAATTCTTAGGATGAAAGAGGGACGAGCAAAGGTTGCTCAAAAACGAAAAGACGAAGATGATGTTCGTGCTTGGGTTGAGAAGAGCAGGAAGGTACAGAAGGAGAAGAGAAAACCGGTTTTGCCAATGGCTGCACAGGTAACTTTTAAATTTCCCATTGGTACTGTATTGAATATCATATTTTATTGTCTTGATCTTTGATAAATATTATTGTATTTCTGAAATTTATATAATTTACTCAGGCGGATGACGATGACGAGGAGGACGTTGATACTAGTAAGTAATTAACTGTCATGAAACTTGTTTTATGTTTCTGACCTTGTTCCTGTTTATTACAGAACATCTAGCGGGTGTGAAAATACGGCACGGATTTGACAAGTTTGTTGACGGTGGTGGAGTTGTTCTCACACTTAAGGATAGCAACATTCTTGCGGGAGACGATGTAAACGAAGGTAATCTCTCTCTCTCTCTCTCTCTCTCTCTCTCTCTCATATTTGTTTCTTTACCAGAGGTAGACGAGCTTGAGAATGTGAACATTGCCGAGCAAAAGGCTAGGGAGGAAGCTTATCGAGCTGCGAAGAAGAAGCCTGGCTTTTATGACGAGGACAGGTGAATGAAGTGAATGATAGATTAACTTAATAAATATAGATAAATATGTAATGATGTGTATATTCAGGACGTTATATATACTGTTAATATTACAGGTTCCAGAATGACATCAACACGGTCAAAACGCTCCTACCTCAATACGATGATCCTTCCAAAGACGACGTGAGCTTTTAGTTTCTTAACATCTCTCTCTTTCTCACTGTGTGTGTGCGTGTGCGGCCAGTCCTTATATGCATGTATTTTAAATTGAACTTAAGTTTTATTTTATATAGATTTGTAACGCTCTAGATTGCATACTTGAACTCCAAAAAGCCATGCATTCTTACATACGTGACATGCGCACATGTATATATGTGTGTGTGTGTGTTCAGCTTTGTTTCCATATATAGGTCTGTATGTGTTTGCATGAACGTCCGTAACGTACTAATGAATGCATTTTGTTCAGGGAATTCTACTCGACGAGTCTGGAGGTATAAATGAAGACAGCCAAAAGAGAATAGAGGAGGTAAGCTATGTTCATTCTTCTCAAATTCAGATTATGATGATTTTTATATACTTGGATGTAATTGTGTGTGTATGTGTGTGTCTGCTTTCACAGGTTCGACAACGGCTGCAAGGGCAGCATTGAAAGTGGAGTCTTTACTGGGATCTGGAAACAAGGCATCTGATTACTACACGCAAGAGGAAATGCGTTCAAAAGCCTAAGAAAGTGAAAAAGATCAGGAAAAAGTATGATTGATGTTGACGCTCTTGAAGCCGAAGCCAAAGCAGCTGGTTTAGGTACACACACACACATTATCTATGCCGAATATAGATATTAAACTATATATTCTATGTATATAGGTGGGGATGATCTCGGTTCAAGGTCAACCGTGCAGAAACCGAAGAAAGAAGAAGAGAAGATGGAACCTCGAGGTACTTGAGTGCATTTGCGACTGTTAGAAGCATCAAAGGCATTACGTGAAGAAAAGAAGAAGGAAATAGTTGAGAAGTTATAGAAGAAGAAGAGACGAGTTGCAAAAGAGGCTACAGAAGTCACGCGAGTTGGCTCTTAAGCAACGTGCTGAAACGGCCATGTTTGGTCTCAAGGGATTGCTGCTCGTATTAATGAATATAAAGGTAACTTTAGGCAGATATATATACGTGTATATATGTATGTTGTAATATCGATTATGATATCCACACGTACTCATTATGTTAATATGTGTTACTAGTGGAATCCATACATGATTAAAGACTTCATTTAGCATAAAACTGTGCATGTCTATGTTATATACGTATGTATATGTATGTGTGTGTGTATGGATTCTACGATACGTATGCATATGTATTCATATGATTTTGTGTATAACAGAGGAAGAGCCCGAGAATGAAAGTGCCTCGGATAAAGCTGTCATCATTACAGAGACTGAAGAGTTTTGCTTAAGTTTGCAGCCAATGAAGGTATTATCATAAGATCGTCATAATTTAATTTATATATACTTTATGTTTTAAATATCCCTAATTTCTCTATTTTTTGGATACATCAGCTTTTCTCTCTCGTATTATCTATCAAAATGTAGTATGCATGTGTTACTGTTTTATTGGTTTAAGATTATTATTTACTGCAGCTATAAGTCAAAGGGATAAGGAGGATGGGATTATGAAAACTCACGCATGGACTCGATGGAGATTGATCAATGAGGAGACAGACAACGTGGAAAATAACGATAAAAAGACGAGGATGAAGATGTCGTGGAACCACCTATCAAAGAAGTCGCAGTCGGAAAAGGTTGGTTATATACCTTTTATATACACAATGCACAAAGATATAGACGCAGTTGTACATATTCTTTCATAGACTTGTATTACGACATACACGTTACGTAAACTTTTATGAGCAGATAATATGCTTGATGAAAATATTACTAACATGAGTTTAATACAGGATTAGCAGGCGCATTGAAGCTTTTACAAGAGAGAGGGTCTTTGAAGGAGAGTGTGGAATGGGTGGTAGGAATATGGATAAGAAGCGCAGCAAGCTTATTGGCGTTGTAGATGATGGACTAGCTCCTGAGCTCGAAGTTAACCTGGACCGTCGTGACGAGTTTGGACGAACTGTAAGTATACTTCAATTATTTATGTATATATTAATGTCCACTCCCCCATGTGGGCATGGGACAAATACGTACATAGAACGAAAACTCTAGACGTCTGTTTTACACCATATATATATATAAGTTTATTATAGTAATTGTTACATAATTTGTTTAGTTAAATTACATGAGAGAGAGAGCAGTTATATGTTTCAGTACATCTATGTCTTGTGCACCATCACATGCTGTTGGCGTATATATACTCTATTTGTACTATATTTATGATTATGATTTATCACTACACTAGTAATAAGAGTTAATCATTGATTAATATGTTAATATAATATAGTGTTAATACTATACTCGTGTGAACAGATGACACCCAAAGAGGCATTTCGTCAGCTCTCACATAAATTTCACGGAAGGGGCCAGGGAAAGCAAAGCTGGAAAAGAAGCTGAAAACAACACGAGGAGGAATTAAAGAGGAAGCAAATGGCTGCTGGAGACACACCCTCAAATCCATGGAGAAGATGCGTGAAGCCCAAGCTAAGACAAAATGCCCCTACATCCCCGTCAGCGGCCACATTAAACCAGGGTACGCATCCGCACATGCAATATACGTAATGCCTGCACATACATGTGTTAATAAGCCATGTCAACTTTTCATCGCTTACATACAATGTAATAAGTATTGAGTTTATTATATTATGTTGTGACTTACATTTGAGTGTGATCTTTTGCAGTCAGACTAGCGATCCTAGAAGTGGTTTCGCTACTGTGGAGAAGGAACAAATTGGCAGCCTGACACCCATGCTTGGATAAGAAGGTAATGTGTCTATGTTAAAATCACAAAAATGATTAGGTTATGATAGTTCTGTGTCATTACGGAATTAATAAACTAATATATAAAGGTATTTATGAGGATGTCCTCAGAATTCCTAACATTTTCAGCTAGGTGCCCGTTGAGTCTTATTTACTATAGTGAATATATTAGTACTGCCGCCCCCACCCCCCCCACCCCACACACACACATATAGTCTTTAGGGTGTAATTGTGTGTGTGTGTGTGTTTCTTAGTTATGATGTTTATGTTATAGGTGGATTTCCTTGGTATTAAACGGCGAACAGGAGACATGGGGCCACCTCCTCTTCCAAAGAAGCAGAAACATAGAAGATTACTTTCAACTTATACGATTGGAGGCAAACGTTGTTCTAATTAGCTCCTAAACGATGTAAGTGGTAATTTTACTTTTGCTTAAGACTTTAAATAAACCTTTTGATTAGAGAATGAGGGTTAGTAGGCTTTATCGTTGGTTTTTTGTATGCTACGTACAGGGACGTATATTTCTGACGAAGGGCATTGGTTTTAAGTGCCTTAAGTAATCTACCGGTTAAGTTTTTAAAGGTGTGTAACTCTTTGTTGAATTGGTTGCTATGAAATTACTTGGTTTTTCCTGCATACAGGCTCCTGGACGCGTTTTCCTGCACAAGGCACTAGGGGTAAGCGTGTAATAATTCTACTTAAATATACGCACGCACACGCGCACACATATATATGCATGCATATATTTCTAGAAATACACATATACAAGAATATAGTTCAAACTTGCGATTACATTCACAAGTCTAAACTATATTACTCTTATATCTAAGTTAAAAGATTTAAATTTTAGATGTAATATTTAATGATTCATTGTTAATCTGAAGTATACTCTCTCTCTCTCTCTCTCTGCTATTATACTGTCTGTGTGTGCGTGTATCGAGATATATTTATTATATTATATAAAATTTATTAATGTGGCCTTTTAATATGTTCATGGGTATGTATATATATATATATATATATATGTCCATAATATTATATTATTTGTGGATAAATAAAATAAGTAAGACTAATAAATCTTTATTGACTCATAAGAATGTACATAGAACTTTTTAAAAATTTAATAATAGTAATAATGAAGAGCCTGTATATATGCTCTTTTTTATAGTATTGTATCATTTTTAATTAATCTTTTAAATTAATAAAATAATAAGATTAATAAACCTTTGTGACTAATCAGAATGTTATAATATTGTGAAATCTTTTTTAATTATTGCAAATGATAAAAGAATTCACATAAGGTATTAATAATTATTACGAATGATTAATAAGAAACACATAAAATTATTTTAATATTTGAATATGTTAACATAACAATAGTAATAACTTTTGATTGTAAATTTCATCATTATATTTGATATTGTATTAACTATAACATGATAACCATTTTATCTCTTAAACTTATTTAAAAACCGATGATTAATCTAATGAACTCATATTTTTAACATGTTAACTATAATAATTATTTTACTTGATTATTTATTTATTTTTTTATCTGTTTTACATTTACATTAAAATACTAAGCATAAAGTATTATGAAAATTTACATATATTCATTAAAACAAAGAACGATACTTGATATGGATTTTTGTATAGATTTTCTCTTTTTTCCTTTTATACTATATAATAATCATTTCACTAAATTATTCTATATCTCACATTTATTTAAAAAAATCAATTATTCTTATTTAAAAAACAAAGGTTAATGGTGTATAATAAAACTTTTGTAATACACAATTTGTTTGAATAAATAATATGACATAATTAAATCCATGATTTATTTGAATAAATAAGACTCGTGATAAAATTGAAATCATGAATTATAAGATTATTAAAATTACATTTAAGTTGTAAGTTAAGAAAATTAAATCTATTTCTTAAATTTTCTTTTTCTCTTTGTTATTTCAGCATTTTAAAGACTAATTGTTATATTTAATTTTATTTTATATATTTGAAAAATTGTCTTTATTATTTTACCATATTTATATTAATTAACTAAATATTTCATAATATAATTTTGAACCATTATAATCAATTATTAAGTGGCATTTTCAGTAAAATTATAATTTCACAAACTTCAGAACAGCAAATATGTAAATTTAAAATATCCAAAGCAATATATAAATTCAACAAACTTTAATATAAACTATAAACTCTTCTTTTAAGTTACAAAGTTAAAGATAGTGATGCTTCGAGGAATCAAAAATATAAGTAATATCTAACATTTCAATGTACAATGTTTTTAGAAAATATATGCAGTGCTTTGATAGGTTATCAATTAAATATATTTAACATTACAGAAACGTCGACAAATTTTGATCCGAAGTGTGCTATACAAAGGATATCCCTGCCTAAGTCATGTCTTTTGATACATAAGAAAATGGTAAATGGGAGAGAGAGAGAGAGAGAACTTTAGAGTGTTTTTTTTCTTTTTTTTTGGATTTCCTTTATCTGACCTAGATGTTCTTCATCATCATCTTGGGTGTGTTGAGGGAACTCTATACAAAGACTACATATGTGTGTGTGTGCGCGCGCGTGCGCGTGTGTGTATGTATCAACCGTCTAACTCTGCTTGCTCCTTAGCCTGGTGAGCTGTCCAATAGTTATTTGCCGTAATAACACGGTCTAGCAGTTCCTGGGGTACAGGGTCTCCCCTCCTCTGGTGAGGAGCTATCTGTGCTGTGTGCACCAATGTCTTCCACTTGTCCTGTATAAAATTCCCAAGTTAGAGAGAGAGAGAGATAGTTTACAGCATATATTTCTGCATAAAACCCCTAATAGAGAAAGAATAATGTAGGCCATGTACCAACTGTATATATATAAATTGACAACTTAATTAAGCATGCTTTTAAGTATACTAAAGGAACTTAACGACTTTGCTACATATACTGAATGTGTCTGTGTAGCTTGAACTATTTAAAAAGCAACAGTATATAACGAGTTTTAATAGTTATACGACTTTTAAGTATGCGGGTGTGGGTGTGTAACTTAATATTAGTTGAAATTAAGCACATTAAAGAAACAAGGTTGGGACTACTCTCGCGTGTGTGTGTGTGTGTGTGTGTGAGAGAGAGAGAGAGAGAGGGGGGTATGGAATAACATGTTATACTTTATAACGCAAGATATTAAAGAATATGAAAACTAATAAACCTCAATAATCTATAAGAGACGTGTACGCGTGTGTGTGTGTGTGTAATATATAGCACCTTGAGATCGACGTAAGTGCGGTGCTTAGCATTCTCAAACGCCTGCAGCTTAACGTCACGCCACCTGTTCAAAGGAAAGCCAAACTTAGTGAATATATAATAGCATCAGAATATATATACGTTATAAATCACAGTAATAACATTAAAACTCGTCTATTTATTAAACACACACATACACACATGCAAACGGATAATTTAAGTATATACGAACACAGTTGCAGACAGAAAAATAGAGTTTAGTCGCAGCACACATCTTTACATCATATATATATACATAAAAAAATGATATGTATGAAGTGTATAGAGGACGTGCAAACGCGTGTAGTATTATATACTATAATGCATACGCACCTTCCAGTACCAAGCTGCTCGACAGCACGCACGAGTGCCTCGACCTCGGCAACACTAAACGGCCTCCTCATACGACGCTTACTAATATCCAGCGCATGACTCTTAGGCCTCATGGGGATCAAAGCCATGCCATTCTCACCCGGAACACCAATCCCACCGTAGGATGAAGAATCATCGCCTTGGCATCGAACGGCCGGCAGGGAGTCCCCTGTGAGAGTGTCGAAGTCTCGGACTCGTTCTTCGCTTGTTCCTCCGTATCCGGCTTCGGGAGAATACTTGGGTTCCCACCCAGAATATTCCCGTTGATGTTATTAATGTTAGTGTTCATGTGAGGTGGTGGTGGTGCCACGGCCATATTTGGTACTGCCTGCTTCTGGTGTGGATAATACATCTGCTCAGATATTGCTGCATTATTGTATAATCCTCCTTCAACATATGCCGGATTCCTATGTAAAAGCCATAGAAGTCTTATATGTGCGTAATATTTAGGTATAATAAATATAAATTTTAGTAATAGATATAAGAAGATATATTTATGAATAATTGATATATTACCGAGTATTCTGATTTGCAGCATGCAGAAGCACAAGAAGTGGATCATCGCTAGTGGAGGACGAGGATTTAGTTGGCTCGAGCATGAACCCCAAATCCGGCTTACCATCGTGTGATATACCCATCTGCGACAATGTGGCAGCTTCGTCGGGTACTTTTCTCCCTTGAAGAAGCACGCACACCCTAAGCCCGCCTCCAAGTACTTTCATTGCTGCATCCATCACAGCCCTCTACAGTAATTAAAAAGTGATCAGAAAGACGTAAATACACGCACGTACACAAACAGACGTACATGCATACACATGTATGTATGTATATGTGTGAAGTACACTGAGGGACGAATCTAATCTTAATGCAGTTTTCTTAGTGAGAAAAACACACGCAAACACACAGACGTCTTATAGTTATAATATATAAACAGAATCAAAAACGACTGTCGTATGTAACTGAAAGATCTTAGTAACTCATGAAACTATCTTGTTTTGCAACACAAGGACAGACACAGACGCACGCGGAGCGAGCGCACAACGACGTACCTTCAGAGTCCCAACTGTTGCAGATTCTGGAATATCCACATAGAGCTCTGGAATAGCGAACGAATTCACACTAACTTTCACTGTAATAACAGTTTGTTAGCTTTGGTTTTCAAGCATTATCTTTAAAAAATTTAATTATTTTTTGCCGTGTGTGTTAGAAATCAATCAGATTCTTTCTTCAAGCTTTTAGGTGAGAAACGTTTCCTCATGTGTGTTACGGGAAAGACACATTACCATGACCATCCTTCACAACATTTGCCCCCTTGGCTGCAAATGGAAATAAATTATTAGTTTCTATAGACTATAGATATTATTTGCGGTTCTTTGTGTTTTTCATTAATACAAGTGCAGAGTAGTACCTGATGGCTGGAACTCAACGTGCTTGGCACGCTTGCTAGGATTGCCCGAGCTCGTGCACCTAGACAATTTCCGCTTCCGAGACCGTCTACCAGTCTTTGCGGGCATCGGCACGCCATCCTCAGACACGTCCGAGCTACATTCTTCATCCTTAACCTTGTTCAGCTTCTCAGATTGCTCGACAACCACCTCGAGCTGTCCGGCAATGACCTCGGGCGCAACCTCGGACTCTCCAATAGGCTTAGCCTCGGAAGGATTAGCAGCCTGCTTATCCTCATGTGGAGCCTGATTCACTAAACACTCGAGCTTCTTTGCCTCCGAATCGTCGAAGGAGGTAGCCGATTCGTTGTCCGAGTTGAACTTCTCCGTTACTTCTTCAACACACTTGTCCGTCATCTTTTGTTTCCCAGTAAGCAACTCCCCAGCAACCTCGGCTAGCCTATCAAACAAATCCCCAGTCTCAGCCTTCTTGGATCGTCCTCGTCCCTGAAAAAGAGATAGTTTAGTAAAACCATAAGTTTAACCCATATAAAACCCATCTCATAAGCATGCTCAAGAACATGGATTTAATAACTCGCAGAACCCAACTACAATCTTGGCAAGAAAAACTCTACAGATTCATCCCCCCTAACAAAACCATTTTCAATACACACATGCATAAATGAATATGGTACTACACCTGGACAGATAGATGTGACTACACCTGGATACGTAGATAGCTGTACAGTAGGCTATGACTTCATATTAATATGAAAAGCTAGACAGATTTATTGCATGTAATATATTTCATAAATTACGACATTATGCAATAATTACGTGTACATTACTAACTAATATACACGCTCAAAAAATACACATAATTCAGTGAACGACTAAAACCCATCAAAAACCCTTGAAAGAAAACACATAATTCAGATCTACAAAAGAACACATCCCACGCAAGCATATTTAAGCTTTTTAGATACTTTCTCATACACAAACATATACATATAATTCTACAAAACCCATGAGGTCAAAAACACGGGATTTTATAAAGCTGCGTATAATTATGCTAGATCTATATAAATATAAACGCTCAATAAAATTTAAAGAAAACACACATAAACCATTAAACCCATCTAAACCTTTGAAAGAAAACACATAATTCAGATCTGAAAAACGCATCAAGAACATGACCATGCATATTTAAATTTTTTTACACATCACACATAATTATGTTAAACCCACAATAAACCTGAACGAGAGAAAATGACAAAGGGTGATGCTCAAGAACATGAGAATTTCTAAAACCTATGCATAATTAAGCTAGATCTAGATACCCACCCGAGCAGGACGAGTCGATCGAGGCAAAGGAGGTGCACCGTAAGCAGGAATTACCGAATCCATCCTCTTCCGAGCTCCCATATACAAATCCTTCTAAAACCCCACAAAACCCCAAAACCTTATATAAAAAAGAAACGGTAGAAAAATCAAGAAAATTCCCAAATTAAACAAAAACCCCAATTAAACCCCTCAAGAAATACCAAGAAATAGATGGATCTGAAGCGATCGAAACACACAATTTCACACAAAACAGAAGATCGATACACTTACAATGTGTTCTTCCCGCGATCGGTTGAAGAAGCCCCTTGATTTCTTGCAAGATCTTACACAAAAATCGATCTTTCTAAATCTAAACCTGCTGAAATCCTTCCCGCGACGAATTCTTCGGGATCTTACACACAAATCTGCATCTAAACCTGTGGGAATCCCTCCCGTACACAGAGGGCACGTCTTCGAAGCGGCTATTGAAGAATCAAGATCGACACACAAAGATCTGCCAATTTCTTCCAAGAATTCCTCAGGCGCGCATTCGAGACGCTTAGGAACATAGATCGAGCCGGCTACTCAATCATCCCACACACAAACTCGATCATCAAAGACCTAACACTCTGCCTTCCTTAGCGCGTACGTGTGTATTCTTCCCCTTGTGTTTCTATCACTAAACCCGACCAATTAACCTAAACCCCCGTGATTAGTCTTAAGCGGTTAATTTAACAATAATTACCGGTCGCCGGGTCTCATTCTACGGCTTTCACACTACCGTCCGATGATGAATCTCAACGGCCACACGTGGTAAGGTGACCCGGTGCGAAATTGCCGGCTCAGCCACATCATCAATCATAGACAATCGGACGGTCAGATTTCATATACTCCGGCCACTCAAAATTCCCCGCGTGGGCTAACGTGCGGCCTGCAAATTGCAGTGCGCTTTTTAAAAAATTATTTATATCCGGTTTTAAAATTTCCACGTGGAATTTTGGGAATTGCAAGATAAGCCGAAAGCGTAAAACTGCCGGCTGAGATAGGTTCGGAATACCAACCGTCCCAGGCTCGGGCACGGGTTTTGGGTTTGGGGTTTTTTACGGGTTTTGGGTTGAGGGTTAAGGGTTTTACCGTACAAAAAAGGTTCTTATCCCGCCAGCGTGGCTCCACGTGTCGGGTTCCCTGGCCGCCTCGTGTCTTCCCCACGTCTTGTCGTGGCCCACGTGTTTTACGTAACCATTTAGGTTAACGTTAACAGCGTGACACCTACCGGTATACACATATATCCAGGAGAATATTCCCTACATTGAGTCAGCTTTATTCCACAAACGTACGACTTTTCTCGTGTCGTGCAGCACACTCGTATTCAGCCATATGTATAATATCCCTCATTGTAAAATAAATAGAATTATATATACTTTTAAATCTTTAAATATTTATTTACTTGTTTAATTTATTTACTAAACTACATGAGTTTATTTAAGTTATTCCTTGGAAAACACTACTGCATTCGAATAAGACAGCTGCTTCTTGGAGACACCAATATATATGATTGAAACGTTAAATCACCACAATCCGGGAGTTTAATTAAATTAATTAAACGTGATTAATATAATTAAACTTGTTCATGCAATAATATTTAAAAAATTAATAATTATTAAGTAAACCGTACACATGGACTGATATTCTTCTTTATCACTCATCCATGTGATGCATTCATAACAGTTATACATTAGTTTACCTCGTTTAAACTCCTACATGTTAGGAATAACATGTATTTTATGTTTTGGGTTTGACAAAACAATTTTAAAAATATTTTAAATTTAAATTTAAAACTTAAATGTTACGTAGCGAGTTGGTGGATGTCAGTTTTTGCTTGTTTGAAAAGATATACAAAGTATATTCTTGAGTATATACGTATAGAACACACGTTTCCATGTGAGGTTTTAGGTGGTGAGATATTAAAATGTATTAATCCAATGTTTATCATTAATTAAAAAGATGGTGGTTAAGGAAAAAGACAACTATATGTTATATGGATATGAACTGTATAACTGTATTTTATTAATTTATATATTTTTAGTAATATATATTATTGTTTGAAAGCTATCAGTTGTATGAAACATGGAAGAGTCCACCGGCCAATCTTTACTTAAAAACTATATACATATATGGTCACTGGATACGTAATTCAATTTTATATAATTAAAAAATAAAGATAATCTCAAAGTTTAATTTAATTATACTCATTTATATATATAACTATTCATGAGCTTTACAGTGAGTGTAATAGCTTTACGAAATAGTAAAGAATATAATTACATAATACATATATTTTATTAATACAAGCATGTTCCCACATGTTCACAGATTATATATAATTGATTCGAAACCCTTTGTTTAAGTTTAAGAAGCATCGTGTGTATTGCTTTCATATATATTTAACTAATTAGAATCACTAATCTTTGTTTAAACATTGTTTAATTATTTTAATTTTTAACTTTTGTTTTATTGTATTTTTTACTCACCTCAGTCAATTTACTGATGAGTAGGCCACCTACATCACAGTCGTGCCTGGCTGCTTCCCGTGCTATCTGTAAAATAAGTCAATTCCGTGTTTTCTCTCTCTCTCTCTCTCTCTCTCTCTCTCTCTCTATATATATATATATATATATATATATATATATGTTAGTAGTTTTTTGACTATATATGATTAAGAGAGTCCAATGCTGACATACTTGACAAAAGATGAACACCAAGAAACATGCATTGATGAGCAAGCTAATGATAATATATATAAATTTATATATGTAATATACATATGTGTGTGTGTGTGTGTGTCTTTACAAAAAACATCCCCAGAAAAAACAGGTTCATTCATGAGTGATGCATATAGATAAGGAGATTTGAATGCTTATGTCATCCTCCACAAACTATAAATGGACACATTATATACTACATATATATATACGTGTGTGTACATATACACATATGTGGCTAACAATCATTAGAACAGGACGGGTGGACTATGGAAAGTTCCATGTGAAATGTTAACCAGAGGTTAATCAAGTGATTAGTGCGAGATTAAGCAAATGCTGTTTAAGGGTGGTCCACCAATAAGACAAAAGCTACCTACAAGGCTTCCCTCTCTGCACAAGCTACGGTCCCCATATGACAAGTGTAGCAAAACCATACATATGGCATATACCACATGTGTGTGCATGGCATGCGTGTACATACAGCTAATGTGTGCGTGTAGCTGATGTGGTGTGTGTGCGTGTGTGTGTGTGTGGAGATAGAAACTTTAAGGCTACATACAGATTTGTATCTATGGGTGGTATCCAAATGAGAGAGAGAGAGAGAGAGAGCTTAATAGGAATACCTGTACAAATAAAGCTCATATCTACCTCTGTTGACATTCTCATTACCAGTCACACACACATAATAATACATGTGACAAATATATCCTTAGTATGAGTTATACATTGTGTGTGTGTGTGGTTTTGAATGCGATGAATTGTTAAGAAAATGCAAAAATGTAGATGATAAATAACTAAGAAGAGACAGAGAGAGAAGAATTTGTTAAATAAGAATAAATAATATTAAAAGAAATGCTAACCTTCCTTAAGCTAGGAGCTTAACCAGTTTTTATGAGTACTAATGAGAGCAGAAAGAAGTCCAGCAGAAGAGAGCAGGAACGGACTCGAAAGCCTGCCCTTCCCATCTCTAATATCACTCAGAGCCAGTAGTGCATCTGCAAAGTCCTGTATTAAGGACAGAGACTTCATAAACCTCTTGTTCCGCAAAGAGTTGATCTCCCAAACTACGTCCTCAGGTATATCCCCATCTGTCATACACACACATTATCATTGTTATTATCATTGTTAACGTCCGTCCACCGCTTGAACGAGATGCGTGCAAACAATGCTTCTTATATATACGACACTAGCATGTATATGCATACCGTTGGATTTCTTATGGTAAGCTTTGATTAGCCTCCTTTCTTGAAGGAATAAATATTGAATCTCCCACTGCTTAAGTATAACACTCCCAAAATAACCGATGAACTCTGCCCATGCACTCACCTTCTGAAGTCGTTTGGTATGTCGCTTGTCTATTAATCCAGTCTTCGCCTGTGTAAACAATATATATATATATATATATATATATTATAATAATATATATATATAGAGAGAGAGAGAGAGAGAGAGAGATGCGTACAATATACGTATTGTGATGCATTATACATATGTGCCTGTGTACGGCTTACGTTAGCATAAGTGTATTCGTCATCTAAATTACTAATATTCTATACCCCTTAGATATACACATCATAATGTGATTAATAAGAACGTACATACATGTATGTTATACATTATATCCAAATAAATATTAGACACAAATAGGTCATTCCAGCGTTGGGAATCCTCTTACTTTAGAGACGTGCATATACATACACACCGAAAGATATGTAAATAAATTTTCTAGCTATTTCATCATCCATCTCTATGTATATATGTGAAAGAAATCTTACTTAAATACCTATCCTCGTGCTTTTATTTTTACGTTATATATATATATATATATAGATATATGAAGCACGCATAACGCACGCGCACACACACACATACACACCAGCCAGACGAACTGCTCGACAAAGAAGTAAACGCCCTCCCCACCATAAGCAACAAGTTCAAGGATGAAATGGGTGGATCCACTGGGCCGAGAATTAACGGACTTGACCAGCGCATTGAGATCCTGCACGAATTTCCCGAGCCGGAACGCCTTCCGACTGGTGCCCACGCTGGATTCAAACGCACGGAGACGGGCAGCAAAGTCGGACGGCGGCGGATACGGCGCGGACAGGGCGAACTTGGCGGGCGTACCGTGAGATCTTCAGAAGCTTGTCGACGCCGTCTCTGCGAGCTAAGTAGCTCTCCAGATGCTCCAAGAACGGCCTCCTCTCTTCCTTCCCCATTTTCTCCCACCTAGGGCAAAATAATGCTCCTTAAATTAAACTTTCACTTAAGCTAAAATGAAAAATAATTGCATTATATACCTTACGTGTATACTAATTTTCTTACAATACTAATACACAATTATTTAATAAATCATTAACTCAGTTGTTATCTTTAATCTATTTTAACCCAATTATCATTTTTAACTTTGTAATTTCATTTTTAAACTGGATCCTTAATTAAATTATTATTCTTAACCTAGTGAGTTTATTTTTTAAAATCTTTAAGTTTACCCTTAACTATTCAATTATTCTTAACCCAATTATTATTATTAATTTAGTTTATTCTTAAGTTATACCCTTAGCTCAATTTTTATTCTTAAGTTAGATTTTTAGTTTAATTTGTATTCTTAACATAGTGAGGTTAAAATTAATTATTTAATAACCTTCAATTGAGTTGTTATTCTTAACATGGTAAGTTTATCCCCAAGCTACCTTATAGGTTTACCTATGTTTGGGCTTAACTACCTAATGACCTTTAACTATGCCCTAGTGAGTAAGTTGGGATCCTTAATCTAGTTATTATCCTTAATGTAATGAGTTTATCCTCTTTACTTTAGACATTAATTGTTGTTACCTACTATACTATGTTAATGGTCCTTAAATGTAGTAGGAAATAGGCCCACTTAGTGCACTTGGGTATCTAATGATGGTTTGGCTAAGTGTCATTAGGTATTTGCATGGAAGCTAAAACTTACCTTTTAGGAAAACCCACCCTCAATTTTGACATCTCAATTAAGTTTTTTTGTTAAGTTCAAATGAATAAGGTCTAACTCATATATTACCACATTGACGTTTTGGAGGAGCACCATCACCTTGCTTTAGGAGTTGATCAACTGTTGGTGCATCTTTAAGGAAATCAATCCAATATTCACCTATAAATATTGAGAATCATTAATTCTCAGTAATATTCTATAAAATAAAAGAATTCAATGGTTAAGGATTTATTTAAAGTACATGCTTGGTTATATATTTAGTTTCTTTTCTTTTTTCAATCAGTAACAATTTACAGAAATATACAATTTATTAAAGAAAATTAAATATGAATACGCATATATTTCTGATAAGAAAATAATTATTTAAACATCATACTCTATCTGAAAAACAAAAATAAATAAGTACTAGCAATTTATATATATATTATGTAAGTATGTATTTATATAACGAATGTAGTGTATAACCATGAATCCACTCACCAGATTGAAATACATACATCTAGTAGTGGCCACCGTTGATATTGCACAACGCCATATCTTGGAGAGCTAAATCCATGCCGCCGGATTTGCAAAGCACGCTTATAAAGCATATATATAGTCAAAATCTTTGGAATGCACATCAAAATTGCAGATTTATTACACGCAGGCATACACATACACATAAATGAAAATCTCTCCAGATACACAGATTGACACAGCCAGATACCTGAAATCCTGGACAGAGGCGGTCTCAATCATGGCCTCAGCTTGGTGAACGAGTTCATCCGCATCCGAGACGCTGCCGTATTCGCTGCGCACGGACCATGAATCTGCAGCAATGGAGCATCGCTGCTTCATAAAAGAACCCTAAAGCATATTCTAGGATCCCCTGTTTAGGTTAGCTTACGTGTATTACATGTAATATTTTATATAAGTATAATGTATGTATATATTATAAATAAATGTATGTATAAATAAGGTAGGGTATATGTAGGAGAATTCGTGGGTTCATGATTGAGTTCATTACTCTTTTACCGATGTAAGCTATATCTTGTGTCGTTAAGGCACAACCCTTTATTGTGCTGCCTTAACTTCCATTTAACAAGGGTTCGGGGTAGCCTACCCTTAACATTTGTGAATCCATGATTTGAAGGTCTTGTTGGAATGCATGTTTCAAGGGTTAGAGGTTGAAGCATGTCTCTAGCGTCCTCCTCCACGTCAAGTTAGGTGTAACACTCATAATTAAGCAAGGCACATCTGTGTTTTTGTCCAATTCTGGGCATGGGGTCTTAGCTGATAGGTTCTCGTTACCCAGTTCTTGAAGGTTCACTAAGGGGTTCTAAAGTTGACATTTAAGAGCCACGTTCATGGTGCTTGGTGTAACTCCTTAATCTAAGGGTCTATGGCGTGATAGCCCACATCGTGGGAGATAGTGTCACATGAAGATGTGACACTAGGCTAGACGACTCACGGTACAATGCTTGAGGCACGCCTTTGAGGTTGTGTCATGGGTTTATCACCAAGTGGTTGAATAATATAGCAAACATGCATGCTTGTGCTTACATTAGGGTGCTAAACCTTGGGCATCCTCTCAAGAGAGGTTAGGTCTCATAATTAGGTGTGCTTTTGGCACACTTGATTGAAGGGTGTTCTCCTTGAAATCCAAGGGTTGAACAACCTAAGCTTGTTAGTAGGAGCCCTTTCATGAAGGTCATGTACTTAGAGTTATTTAAACCTAGCTTTAGGGAATTTGTTTAGCAGAACACTCATGTTCGCCTATGGTGCACACTTTTGTCCTCACTAAATACTAACCTAACTCTAAAGTATGACTTAGCCACTCAAACCTCTAAGGGTTAGTCGTGGTTCAGGGTACTCCTTATCACCCTAAAGGGGTTGTACTTCTAGATAAGGGTGATTTCTCAAGGGGTGAGTGACGATGCCTTATTTTGTCATGAGGGTATGTGTGAAACACATCTCCTTTGTGGGGTTAAGGCATGAGTATGTCTAGGTCTACTGGGACAGGATCCTAAAGTCTACTCAGGTTACCTCTAGGATTCAAGAGATAGTTATTCTAGGGGACTTAGAGTAGGACTCTAAGTCTTCTACCTAATTAAGCATCTAAGTCAGACTCTTGGGGTCATTTTAAAAGACTTAATATTATTCACACATGGTGATGACGCCAAATGGCCACTTGGCAGCCACGTGGTGTCACGTGTTGGCCCTTGGGGTTAAAACTTTAATAATTGGTATCGAACCTTATTCTTTACGGTCAGTAGGACTGCCTAAAGTTGTGGTGTGTTTCAAGGCTTAGTTAATTCTAAGTTCTTTAAAGTTTGACTAACACGTCTAAATTCTGTGCGGAGAGCTGGTCTCGAGATCTATAACTTTTCAGAGAATACCTACTTTATAAGTGGGTGTGGGTTATAGACTTTAATGTTGAAGGTAGCACTTAAAAGGAAACTTCTAAGTTGTATGCCAGGTTACTTTACCTTGTTCAAATTGCTTTACCATATATTTTCACAAGACATGGCATGTTAGTTTATTCTGGCTTGCAAACTAAGTTTTGTGAAGTGGATCATGTGATATGCCAAGTTTGTACATTATTGAAAATTTTTCTTTTTTCTTTAAGGTGTATGAAATTGGGGTAACACATGATTGAGAACATAACAACGTCCATTGAGTTTTGGCTTATGTTAAGATTCAATATTGATGTTCAAGTGGAGAAAGACTTATGTTTAAATGTGCATCTTTGACTTTGAAAAAAGAAGCATATTCAAGCATAAGAATGAACACAACATTTGACAGAAAGTGCAAATTGTGTTGTCACTATAATACATGTCTTCGAGAGTGTAGCTCAAGAAACATGCTATGGAATTGAACTTATGATATGATGAAAAGTCAAATATTAACATATGATGAATATGTTAAGCAGTTGGTTCAAGTCCGATATTCACAATATTTTAATGATGTTAACTACAAGTAACATTAGGTGGAATAGTTTACTAAGTTCAAGTTCCTTGATTTGAATAAAGTATAATATGAAACCTTAATTAATTGTAAGTGCACACTTTGTGTTCAAGTTAGTTAACTTGGTTAACTCGTTTGCAATTGTATCTCATATGAGATCATGAGAGAGACTTAGGGTAATAACTTGAGAATTCTGCATTCTTATTAGTACAATTTTGGGGTAGATGGCATGATCTACTAGAAACAAAAATATTAAAAACATATATTTACATTTTCAGTTTATTGAGTAATGAAGGACTTGCATAGTGAAGGCGTTTGGCGCATTGTGCATTTTCATTGTTAACTTTTAAGCTTAATATGTAATGTTGTTTGCAATGTGGGGATAAGCTCTTGAACAAGGGTGATTCCTTGCTTAAGAAGAACATCATTTAAGGTTCTACACTCAGCTTATCACCTAAGTAAGGAAACTTGTTAAATTTGATAACTTATCTTGGGAAGTGTCGATGAGCCAGTAACAAAAAGATTTTCATTGGGGGTTTAAGTGCATGTGCCTCATTAAAAAGTTGATATTCAGTGGAAATTAAAAATTGGTATTAGTTTTTCAATATCGATTTCATTTTAGAGTCAAATATGGTTATTCAAAATATGGTTTCTTGACTTTGCATCATTGTTGCAAATGTGGGCACTCAGAGAACATATGAAGTATGTATCTTCAGTCCTCTAGAATATTGAAAAGTAAGATTTTGCTTAACTCAAGGTTTGATGGTGTTTCTTGAGTTCAATTTAAATTAATTTCCATGTAAGTGCAAAGAAGAGGTGCTAAAATAGCTCAGAAAATAGTTTCCCTTCTTAAAAATCATGATACAATGTTTCTAATGTATGGTTCAATATCCAATACAAAAATGTGAGGTTTCTTATCACCTCATCCATTAAGATATTCATACCTTAGACGTTAGAAGTATTTGTGACAGTCTTTTTAAGATTAATTATAAATAACTTGGCAAAGTATGGTATAATATCAATGAAATATTGAGATTGAAACACTCAATATTAAGACTTCACATGAGGTGACTATAATCATAAAATATAAAGACTCAAGTGGACCTAAGTCCAACACTTTGGTAAGGCAATATCTTAGTGTTGTAACTTGAAATGTGTTTTTATCACCAAGGGGTTGAATACTCTAGCAAATATGCATGCTTGTGCTCGCACTAAGGTGCTAAGCCTCGGGCATCAACTCAAGGGAGGTTAGGTCTCATAACTAGGTGTGCTTTTGGCACACTTGGCTAAGGGGTGTTCTCCTTGGAATCCAGGGGTTGAACAACCTAAGCTTATTAGCAAGAGTCTTTCATGAGGCATTTGCAAAGTCATGTATTTAGAGTTATCCAAACCTAGCCTTGGGGAGTTTGCTTAACAAAACACTCGTGTTCACCTATGGCCCATATTTGTGTCCTAACCCTAAGTCTAGGGCATGACTTTGGCCACTCAAACCTGTAAAGGTTAATTGTGGTTCAGGGTACCCCTTGTCGCCTTAAAGGGGTTGTACTCTTAGATGAAGGTGATTTCTCAAGGGGTAAGTCATGATGCTTTAACTCTATCATGAGGGTATATGTGAGACATGTCTCCTTTGTAGGGTTAAAGCATGAGCCTATTTAGGTCTACTGGGACAAGATCCTAAAGTCTACTCGAGTTATCCTTTAGGGTTCAGGACATAGTTATTCTAGGGGACTTAGAGTAGGACTCTGAGTCTTCTGCCTAATTAGGCATATAAGTCAAGACTTTTGGGGTCATCTTGAAAAACTTAACGTTGCTCACACATGGTGATGATGCTAAATGGCCACTTGGCAACCATGTGTTGGCCCTTTAAGTTAAAACTCTGACATCTCATCTCCCAAATAAAAAGGAAGAAAGATGATGAATGATTCATCTTATAAATTCAATAAACATTAAGAATTAATCACAATTTCTTTTACAAGGAATTATACGATCTAATATGGTAGATTCGCAAGCAAAAACTTGCTAGGGAGAAGACGCCCTACTATTTATACCTATCTCAAAGATTTTGCAAGTGCTGCCTTGCTTGGTGACCCAAATCGAATTTTTTGGTGGGTGCACCATTGTTTATTATAATGAACACATGCCCACATGTCATTAATACAACACCACCTCCATGGAATATCTTCACATGTATCGTTGGTCACCTCACATTGGTCACCTTGCATTGATCACCTTGTGTTGCTCACCTCATTGTGTATAATGTTAGAATATTCAAAATTGAATATTCTATTGGAAATCTTACATGAGGGTTACCCTAAGGAGAGGCAAGGTCAACTTTAGGTAAGCCCACGTACACTAATCTGATCCCCATCAATGCACGTAGGGGAAAGGACCTTTGTCTTTCCAATGAAGAGTGAATTTCTACCTATTGGGAAGGACATGAACAAGTCTAACTTCAAAGTGACGTAGATTATTGTCCTTGAAATGCTAGTTGACATTCTTTCACATGGTGTTCATGGCAAAATCTTAACGGGCAGTATCCACATGGGACTAGGCAATGACATATCCTCAAATACATTAAGTAATGATATTTAGGTTGATTCAAAGTGCAATTTGGAAAGGTGGTAGCATGGGTTCATAGGAATTAACGAGTTGATGCCATTAAGATGTTGGGACATGCAGCCATGGGTACCATACAAGAACTGTCATATGTACAAGACCCTTAAAAACATCATGGCTTCATATTCCCAACCCACTGGTGTAGCTTTCGGAGGAGTAGCTTGTCACATACAAATTGATAATTACTACACAGCACTATAAGAATGGGTGTCTTCTCCCACTACCAATTTATTTACATCTGCATCAAAAGAAAGAGCTTTTTGATGAGAAGAAGGACAACACCATATCTCATGTACAAGTGGTGAAAATATCCGACAATAAAGAAGAAGAAAAGTAGGTGGTGAACACCGAGGATGACAAATTGCTTACAATTGTGAGATGGATGTTCCTTCACTTAGATGAGGCATCCAACATGTACTAGGATGCATGCCTCTACATGGATTGGCTGCAAGATAGTTTGTTTAAAGAAGAGACTACGTACACAAAATTTCTGTATTAGATGAAGAACTGGAAGAATCAAGCCAAGGTTCATGGAATATTTTTAAATATGTTGTATTGATTAACTTTTAATTGATTGAATTAATCAAAGTTTAAATGAATTAACTATGAGTGTTTCATTAATAAGCCTAGAGTTTTAAAGACAAAATATCCTAGTTTATTTTTCATAATATTAATGATATTAAGGTTTTTATAATGAGTATATTTGTCATAGTTTTTACTATGACCTCTACTTTTACTTTGGAATTGACTGTTATTATTACCTATTGAATCATGTAATAAATCTTAGATGTAGTGAGACATGGCATTACTGAGTGCAGTTAAGTGTTTAGGGGTAGTTTGGTCGATTGTCATTAGATATCTTGAGAAACTCTAGGTGAAGGTAGCACTTACTTTTAAAAAAACTCTTTCCCTAGTTTATATGTCCCATTTAAGATTCTTGTAGCTTTTCTAGTTGACTCTAGCAAGTTCGCCATGTCAATATGAGTTAGGAACACCCCTAGGGTTGCCTTAAACCCCTCGCCCTGGGTAGGGTTTAGGGGTAAGAGATAGAAATAGTTTCTAGAGTCTAGTATAAACATTAAGGGTTGGCATTCCGTGCCAACTCATTTACTCAAACAGAAAAATGGGGGGAAGGTGGGGGCTCCATCACATAAATAAGATAGAGTATAAATAATGAGAGTTTCTAGGTTCAAAGAGAGCTCGTTATTCTCCTACTAGTGTAAGCTTACTTTGTGTTGTCAAGGCATGACCCTTTGTTGTGCTGGCTCAACTTCCGAACGGTAGGGTATGTCCCACCTTTGAGTTAGCCTATTGCAGGATTATGACCTTGTGACCAGGTATGAGCATCTAAGGAGTTAGCTAACTCCTCTTATCGATAACCCACTCGCAAGCTTGAAAGGCGAGTTCACATTCTACAACAATAATGGTTGAGGCCTTGCTTCGACCACTTCATCCACACCAAGCTAGGAATGATACTTGTAGCTTGGCTAACTCAACACATGGACTTGGTCAACTAAGGGTATGAGTTTTTAAGAGATGGGTTCCTAACATGGGTTACTTTACTAGATCTCATGGGTTTTTAGGGTTGGCATTTGAAGTCATAGGGTGTTTTAGTGTTTAGATAACTCTAAATTTTTGAATTACTTTATCACTTTCGGCTGGCACGTCTATATTTTACACATAGAATTTGATCATGTGACTGATGTGTGTGGGTGTACAACTTATGTAAGGTATTTCCAACTTCGTGCTAGAAATATTCCAAACATATTCTTTGAGTGTTTAAGCTAGGGTTCAATATGATGTAAAGAAAGCAACCAAAGCTTGAGGCAAAGGCTCAAATGAGGAGATGGATGAAGTTGACTTAGGTTGACCCTGGTAAAAAATAATGATGGATGCCCTAAACAAACTTCAAAGAGATGTTTTAGGGTTGAATGATCGAATTAATAATGTTGTCATTCGAATTCCAGTAGCTACTATATTCTACAACTAAATACACAAAAAAAGAAGAAACATGATTTAGAGTTAAGTTCCTTTTAATCAAATCTTTCGATAAACAAAGATAGAAGTGGTCCTTTGGATTTTGTGGGTTCAAAAGACTACAAAGTTTTGGATGATTGGTTGTATGATATTGAACATTACTTTAAGGTTGCTGCTATAAGAAAGACAAAAGGTTGTACGTTCTAAGTAGTTTCTTAAAGGAGAAGCTAAAACTTGTGACGCATTGCTAAAGGTGAATGGGGATACCAAAACAGTTAGAGTCGCATGAAAAAAAAGATCAAAAAGCAATATATGCCGAATAACCTTGGATTGTGATGTGTGTGCTTATTTGACAATATGTAAACAAGGACCTTAGAGAAACCCAATGGATTATGTTTACTAATTCAAAAATGTACGGCATTTAGTTCCAAATATGAGTGATGAAGCTCAAAGTTGCTTCATGGTTAATTTGAATTATAAGACTTGAAGGGAGATCCTTAGGTATAAGCTGACAATATATTAGCATTGTCAGAAGACAACTCAAAAGGTTGTTTATGGCATGTCGTTAAAAAAGTTCTACAATAAAGGCAATGAATTGAAACCTAAACAGTGAAAGTATCCTCTAACGTCTAGGTGGAGAAGGTTCAATAAATGATCAACTCAATCACCATCAGTTCAAAGTGCAAGTCCCTTTAATAGACACACCAATAAGACCTAACAAATCTCAAAAACTATTAGCTTTACCACCACCACAACAGGCCAAGGGACTGGCCCAAAAGTCTGCTCCTGTGCAACTTGCAAGAGGAGCTCTAAAATATTATAATTGTAATTTTGTTAGGGAATGTGGGGCACATCACAATAATCATGTCATTTCAAGGCTATAACTAAAAATGAGGGTGAAGGTGTCGAACCTAAGATGCTTGAAGGTTCAAAAGAAGAATTAGAAAAGGTATTGTTATGCCAAACACAACCTGTCTTAGTTTTTATTCAAGACAAAATTGACCCTTTACTATATTTAATAAGAAAATTACGAGGGGACTAAGTCCGAATGATGATTGACATGGGAGCAACATACACCTTCATATTAACTAGTTTAGCTCATTGATTGACTTTAAATGTAATAAAAACAAATGAAATAAAGATTAATTTTGATAAAGGTTATTAGATTACTAATGATATAGCAAGGGCAGTTCATATCCAAATCAAGGGTGTAAAGCTAAACTTGTCACCTAACCCTGCTTATGGAACCCATTCATGTCCAACATAAAGTGAAACTTTGTTATATTCAAAACAACTAAGTCTAGAAAGAAAAGTGGCAAGGAAATGACGCTCAAGATGAAGATGTTAACTAACAAGAATTAGAATTCTATATTCCTTACCTTGACACAGCTGCGTAAGGCATCTAGACATCGGAAACATGTATTTTCCAATGAAGTTAAAATAGGAGATGATCAAGAACCTGTTTCCAATCCTATTTTGAAAGTCTTAAACATGTTTAGGGATATGTTATTATAAGACTTACCACCCGAGCTACCTCCATACCGAGGTGTGGATCACAGGATAAAGACTCTATCTTCTACTCTAGTGAGAGCCCCTTATCGGTTAAATCTTCAAGAGTTGATGAAATTGAAAAACAACTGATAGAATTGATTAGTGAAGGACATATTCAGCCTAGCCAATTATTGTATGGTGTATCGATCCTGTTTATAATGAAAAAAGATGGTACAATGCGGATGTGTATGGATTATCGAGCACTGAATGTAATAATTATAAAAAATAAGTATCCTCTTCCGCGAGTGGATGACTTATTTAATAAATTATCAAAAACAAAGCAATTTTTGAAGATAGACTTGAGGTAGCAAATGATGACATTGAAAAAATCAATTTTTTAATGCATTATGGATCATTTGAATTTCTAGTAATGCCATTCAGATTGTACAATGCTTCGGCAACTTCTTACACAATAATGGATGATGTGTTTAGAGACTATCTAAACAAGTTTGTGGTGTTATATATTGATGACATTTTGATTTTCAATTCAACGATTAAGGAACATGTAAAGCATTTGAAAAAAGTGTTTCAGAGATTAAGGGAGAACCAATTATATGTTAAAGAAAGCAAGTGTATGTTTGGTTAATTCAAGATAGATTTCTTGGGACACTTGATCTCATGTGGGAAGGTCGCTATAGATCTGAACAAGTTTCAAGCCATTACCGAGTGGCCAATTTTGAAAGACGTGTATGAAGTTAGAGCATTTCTTGGTTTGACAAGGTATTACAATAAATTCATAAAAGATTACTTAAAAGATAGCAGCTCCATTGACCAATTTCACAAAAAATATCCATGGCACTGGACTTTAAAGAAGCGTTCGTCAAACTCAAGAAAGCTATCTCTTCTGAGCATGTATTGCGGTTGCTAATTTTTGAAGATCCATTTGAAGTAGAGTATGATGCATCCCACTTTGCAATTGGTGATGTATTATAGCAGGAAGGACATTCGGTGTCCTTTTCTTCGAAGAAATTATATGCAACACAAGTTCGATAGCCTATTCACAAAAAGGAAATGTATATTATTGTTGCCTCCTTAGAGTACTGGCGCCATTATCTTCCAAGTCATGGCACTATGGTTTGGGCATATAATGTAACTTTAAGACACTTTGAAATGCAACCGAAACTATCACCAAAGTATGCTAGATGACAACAGAAGTCAACTCAATTTCAATATGAAATCAAACATAAGGCAGGAAAAGACAATGTAATAGTTAACACACTCAGTAGGAAAGGTCATTTTCATATTATGTTGGTACCAATGTCAACTTTAGTAAATGAATTTGTGATAGCATATCCTCAAGATGAGTTTGCTTGGACCTAGTAGCAAAGAGGAAGCAGGTTCATTAGTTAGGAAGGTATGGTGTTATTCCAACAGAAATGAAAAGAGGAATGGATGTACTCTAGCAAACACATTTTGCAGTGTGAAATGGGGTTCTTTATTATAAGGAGAAGAGACTCTATGTTCTAGAAGGGACATGAAGGCAAAGATTGTTGAGAGAACATCGCGATGTTCCTTTGATAAGGTATAGGGGAAGGCACAAAACATTAGCTCTATTAAAACAAGAATTTTACTGGTTAGGAATGTTAAATGATGTTGTCAAGTATGTCAAGACATGCTCCATATGTTAGCAAATGAAAAATCAATTTCAGAAACGAGCTAGGAAGTTGCAATATATACCAATTCTAGAATGATCATTCCAAAGTGTCACTTTGGACTTCATCACGAGATTACTAAAGTCTCATGGTTTTGATTCCCTCATGGTGGTGGTTAATCAATTTTTGAAGGTTGCTTTGATAGCAGAGACAATAAATGCAAAATAAGTAATGAAGTTGTTCTTCCACAAGATTGTAAGAGTGTGTAGTGTACTAGAAATGATGATCTTAGATTGGGATCCTCGATTTACAGATAAGTTCTAAGAAACATTATTCAATCAATATGGTACCATGTTGAAGTTTAGTATGGCCTACCATCCTTAAACAAATGGTCAATCAAAGAGGGTAAATCAGCAAATTAAGGACTATCTCAGATGCTATATATTCAAAGTGATTTATTCAATTGGGCTGAACATTTGGATATGGCTAAGGTATGTTATAATAACTCAATAAAGGTAATAACACTTCTATCAAACTAAGTATTAACTAACAATAAAGGTGGTATTCCACAAAGTATGGTGTTACAGAAGGAAGAGAGTAGTTGAGTTCCCTCTGTTACAAAGTTCATTGTACAATTGCATTGTGCATGGGATGTTATTCTTCAAGCAACGATTGTAGCATAAGAAAGATATTGTCAACAGTACAATAAGCATCAACATGATGTAGAGTATCAGGTTGAAGATGGTAAAGCAAGTTAGTAATTTGGCCTAAAGGTTAGATCTTCCTCATAAGTTGGGAGCAATATATAATGCGTTTCATGTTAATTTGCTCAAACCATTCCACAAGGGTGAGAAATATTTGAAGAGATATGGAAACTTACGTCCACTTCTTGAATTGGTCGGCAATATGAAGAAGTTTGAAGCTGATTTGATTTTGGATGCCAAAGATATTAAATGTAGAGGGTCACAAAAACATAAGCTAGAATATCTTATTAAATGGAGGGGTTATCCAGCATGTGAGTCAACATGAGAACCATTGAAGAATCTATAGAATGTTATGTAGTTAGTGAATGAGTTTAAGGCAAGGTCTCGAGCCAATTGTAATGATGTTCTGAAATAAAGTGGACTTTATTTCTTATTAACCTAGGGGCCAATAAACAATATTAACTAGAGGCCTTCAATATAAATTCTAATTAAAGTAAAGAAATTAACTAATTTGTTGTTTATTAACTATCGAAGACACCACTTGCGACATGAAGTCACCTGGAGACTTTTGCATGTCTGTAAAGTCTATCACTCAACATAAACTAATTTAGTAGCTTAGTGAACGATTGTTCTAGAGTACTTGGCTTCGTGTAATGCAAAGGGGGTAATGTAAACTGGGTGAACTTTAATTAATTTTTAGTTAATTTTCTTAACTTAATATAATCTTGGAGTTAGAGCCATCCATCAACAAGGACATTGACATTTTTAAAGGTAAAGAGTGTCATAGTTTTTACTATGACATGTACTTTTACTTTGTAGTTGACTTTTGTTACCTACTAAATTATATGACAAACCTTAAATGTAGTGAGAAACAATCATCCATGTTGTTGAGCTTAGATGTTTAGGGGTAGTTCGTTCAACTGTCACTAAATACCTTGAGAAACTCTAGGTGAAGGTAGCACTTACCTTTTAAAAAACTCTTTCCCTAATTTATATGTCTCGATTAAGGTTCATGTAGCTTATCTAGTTGACTCTGGCAAGTTTGGCATGTCAGTATGGGTTAGGAACAACCCTAGGGCTGACCTAACCCTAGGGTTGCCTTAACCCCCTCCCCTGTAGGGTTTAAGATAGGAGATAGAGATAGGTCACAAAGTCTAGTAAAAACATTAAGGGCTAGAATTCCGTGCCAGCCCACTTACTTAAACAGGAAAATGAGAGGGGGGAGCTTCGTCACACAAATAAGGTAGAGTATATATATAGAGTAGTGAGAGTTCATGGGGTTCAAAAGAGAGCTTGTTATTATCCTATTGGTGCAAGCTTAGCTTGTGTCGTTAAGGCACAACCCTCTGTTGTATCATTTCAACTTTCAAATGATATGGGTACATCCCACCTACCCTTAACATTGGCAGGATTATGCCCTTGTGACCGAGTATGTCACATTCAAGGAGTTAGCTAACTCCCCACTTGCAAGCCTAGAAAGCGTTGCCCGAGTTCACGTTCCATAAGAATAATGTTTGAGGCCTTGCTTCGATTGCCTCATCTATGCCAAACCAGGAATGATACTTGCAGCTTAGCTAGCCCACGCATCCTGACTCACGAGGTGAGCATTGTCAGTAGACTTGGCCAATTGGGGATATGAGTTCCTAAGAAATGGGTTCCTAACATGGGGTTACTCTTGTGAGGTTTCCAAAGAGAAATGTTATTTCTCAACCTTAAAATATCCTTCTCCCACAATGCAATAAATATTACAATCCATAACCCTAGATGACAATTTTATTTCTATTTATCCTGCAGGAAAGCATATTAATAATCTTTTAGAAACATTCAAAGACTTGCTTTGACAATACCCAAATGTTGTGCACTTGAAGAGATGAACTTCAAACAATTTCAACATGGTGTTTGAAAACTACATATGACTATGTAGTATGTATTTCTCCTTCAAAAGAAAAGAATAATGTATTTTTACAAAGCATCTTCTAGGGAATGAAATCATTCTCGCTACCAGTGTTGTTCTTTATGCAGTTTCTGCAAGTAAGACGTGTAGGCTTATTCAACAAGGTTGTTGATTCACATTATCTTTGATGCTTTTTTCTCATCCACCCATGAATAAGGTTGGCCTTGTCTATCGTTTATTTGTCTCCTTCATTTGGAATTCATATTTTGTCTTGCAAGTATGAGTAAAGCACCTAGTAAGGATCTCTTAACCTTCCTATAGGTTTCCAATATTGTACTTTCCACTATTTTGACCTTTTGTGATGGTGTTTGTTGTAGAGTTAGTAGTGCATTACCCCACCCAAACTAGATAAGCATTGTCATCTGGGCATACAAGGATGAACGAGTTTTTAACTACATTAACCACTAGAACGAAGCTCAATTTAGGTGTATTACACCTTGACCTATAGTAGTGTTCATATTGATCATGTTCTTCATTTTAGAGTTCATGAACCTATTTTTTATTTTCACGAGTCAATGACCAAAATGGTTCTTGCAGCCATGAACAAGTTTTGGGCATGTTTTTGAGTGCATGAATGACCCTATCCAAATATTGAATTACTACTGGTTGTGCATGTTGTCATTAAACAAAAAACGCATATTCATAATAATAAGTGAGTTGAGAGGGCATGACTTTCCATGAATGTCAATAACTTTTTGAACTCGTTTAAGTCCTACTAATGTTTTTATTTCAATAATTAAGACTAGGCCAAGCCATATTCCTAATCATCCATATTTTTGTTTTTTTGGGTTCCAAAGAATTTGATAAATGTTGAAATATTCCAAAAAAGGCATGATCTTAACCATTCTTAATTACAATGCCTACAACTAGACTTGCGTTCATTAGACATTTTCAATAAGTCACATTGGGCAGGACGATCAACAACAAAAAACCCAACATAAAACTCTTAGTTGAAACCATTTAAAAAGCCAAATGTCATAATGTTTGAATGAAAGAGCATAAAAACTCCACTCCAACTTTAAAAGTTCTTCAAGCTCATCCAATAACAACAATAAAAAGGGATCAAATACTTCTCACCCAACCAAAACTTGCTCCAAAGGGACATATATACTAAGCAATATTGCACTAGCTTAGAGTTGAAGCCATCTTAGTAAATGTATATCATTAAATTTTTACAATCCTTTCTTATTAGTTATGAATGAGAATCAAAGTTAATGAACAATGTGGGCAAAAGATTATATAATTTTTATTATTCAAAACCATAATATTAGGATCAAGTTTGGACTAACATTATATGCTTCTCTAACAACTAGGACATTATAAAAGAAGTAGATATTTTTGGGATGAATTTTTTTTCCTTTCTATGCATCTCAATTCCACCAAAGTCTTAAATCCTCCTATGAAATACTTTTTATAAAAGTTCAAAGATGCAATTTGCTCTTAACATGAATATAATCAATGGAGTTCATAGTCACATCACCATTAAGTAGTTGTCGAACCATTGAAATATGGCAACACACACATTTTTTTTTTTTCAAACTCAACATTCCTAATCTTTTAAACATGCTCTTTAATAATTAATTGTTACATGAGATGGTAAAATCCTCCACTCTTCATATCCAATTTGATACTAAAACCTTGGCAAAAAGTGAAACATCTTTAAAATGGAACTTTAAATTGCTTCTGTAACATGGCCTTTTATTAAAATGAGCCGAGAGTTTTTTCACAAGTTTAAATTGTTCCAAAATTTATCATTTTCAATATCTCACATTTACTTTCATGATTGTTTTTATTAAGATCTTCATGAAAATCTTCATTGTTAAGCATCTCATTCACTAATTGCTTCAAAAACCAACTTCCTTTGTTTTACTTATTGTTTCTTCTTTAACATGATTTTCATTTATAAAAAGATCCTCATCTTACTCTTCTTTTACTACTTCTTAGTGCAAAATAAAATTTAAATGATAAAATAAGCCACTATGACTCTAATGTCATCCCTCCTCACTATAATGAAGAACACATGTTACACATTTGCAAATATGTGATTTTTATTGTGTAATTCTTTCATCAGGTTAATTATTTATTTACTATTACTTATGATACTTGTAAGTCCTTATATTCACTTCTTACTAATTACATCTTCTGCAAAAAACAAAAATAAAGCATGTTTCAGCCTTACAATATTGGAACCCTAAGTTATGTAATTAAGTATACATAAAATCACAGATCGTTTTGTGTGTGTCCTAAGTCATGTAATTAACTATATATAAAACCAAATGGTTTAAAAAACATATGTTCAAAAGCATAATTAATCATGTTGATGTAAAAAACTTTATTAAAAGCCAGCTCAACATTTAGTCACACATAAAGTTATGTTTTTTTTTGTCAAAGCCATACAAAAATTTTTAGAATATCCAAAAAGTCACACATTCTAACTTGTTGTGTCTTGATTGATTGACTTCTTACATAATTGAGTTTATATAGATGAAGTAGAGTAGCATGTGGCAACAGAAGCTCAGGTACCAAATGCCCAAGTTGTTGATATAAATGCATGTAATACCTACTTAAATTAAACAAGATGCATTTCACTTCATATCTTGTTTGACACATATAAAAGTGATCAACTGATTCCAAGAATTTGACAATTCACATTTTTCAAATCATTCTTATGAAGGTGAGTTTATTTTTTTAATTATTCACTTTATTCTATGATGAATTGTGTGTGTTGCATATCAACACCACAATGTGGACTTTTAAAACATTAATAAGTACTCCAAAATGAATACATATGATGATGGAGAGGAAGAAGTCTCTTTTACAAAAAAAATTTACATTCTCGCGATTAGAAGGAATTGCAATGGAGGCAAAGACCACACACTCTTTGAACAACGCACTCCAAGACATAGAACCTAGAGAGCCTACATGAAAATAAATGTCGCAACCATAGTTATGAACACGAACACGGAACACGAACACGAGCCTCAGATTTCAAAAACCTAACCACGGAACATGATCACGGCTCACGATGGCTCACGAATATTTTAGAAATATGCTATTTTTAAATTATATTATTCTAGGAATATGCTTTTATTATATTATACTTAGTATTTTTATTTGCACATAAACTACTTCACACCTATAAACTACTCAAATATCCTACATCTCGTCATCATCTTCAACCTCACAAGCTTCGACGTTATCTCCATCTTCCTCTTCTTCTCCTAACTCAAGCTCGTCTTTAGGATGAGGAACTGTCTCTGGGACTTTGTAACTTACAAACTTGTTGTAATCATGATCATTTTTGTAGGTTAACAATCTGGTGTTGCAAGCTACGAAATAGCGAAGAAGGATGCTTTCATAGTATGCTGGATTATTGTGCCATGCTTGTTGTGTCTTGGATTGCTGCTGTTGTGCCTTGGATTGCTGCATGCACCTTGGATTGTTGTGTGACGCTGTGCGCCCTAGAAAGAATATTCTGCAAGTATATTCGGCCGAGAATATTCTAAATAGTGTTTCATGTTATGAACATGGTCTGGGTCGCTGGGATCATGGCCCGTGTTCATAACATGAAACACTGTTCATGAACATGGCCATGGGAACACAACCCATGGCCGTGTTTGTGAAACATTGTGAACACGCCAGTATCCCAACCGTGTTCGTAACTATGGTCGCAACTAGCAATGTCCAGACCCAATAAAAGGAATTAGCATTCCTCATTAATAATGTCCTCCACTTACAATAGTATTAATTGGCTAACTGGTGGATCCAAAAGAAAACTCATTGTGATCCTGGACTTGAATTGTGTGTTGGGACACAGATGCAAGAATAATGAGTCATAAAAAAGTGATTAAATATGGCTTTCAAAGGTTGTGTTATTGATGCACGTTGTAACTAAAATGGGCATGTATATAGTCCCATTTCTTAATAATTAATAATTTTAGTTATTTAATTAGCATTCTTTAATATTAAAGGAATATTCTTTAGAATAACATATGTTTAAAGAATATATTTTTTAGAATGTATGTTAAAATAGAATATTCTTTAGAACATTTTATTTTGTAATTGACCCTTTAATAAACTATATCATTTGTGGACCAAACATTATAAAAGTAGAAGTTATTAAGTTATATAATATATTATATTTAAGATTATATGGATCTAATATAAAAGTTATTAAAGAACATGAGAGGTACATTATATGAATATTATGTTGTTATTAAAATATTAATATTTAAATATAACATTAATTAAAAATTGTACTAGTAATAATATATATATGTACAAAATCCTATATAGTCAATCTTCCATATCTTTTTATAAATTTATATAGTTAAGAAACAATTTGGTACTTATTAAAGATTTATTATAATTATGAATATTAAATATATTATATTTTATATTTTGTAATTGTTTTAAGTTTCAAAAACATACATTTTCTTATTTTTTGTTAATTGTGACTTTATTAATGCTTCTTAACATCCACCATATCGAATGGATTTAACATTTATAAACATGCTAGGTCTTTTTTATTGGAATACCATGTGTTTTTTAGGTATCCATTATACCTTTCACTCTCCTTCTCATGTCGTCTTTTTTGTGATTTGAACCATGCAACCTTACCATATTATTTTTTGTGATACTTCAGGTGTGTCGATAATTTGACATCCAAATAGGCTGTTATATGACACATCTGAGTAATGAGGACCATCATTAGTTTTTAAAGATCCTTGCAGCAATCAAAGCATGGTTTAGGTTTTTGGTTCCTTTATTTAACAAAGTATGGGGTTTGCACTTCACATCACTATTGGCTTTATATTCGTCTGCGCTCATTGATGCATTTAAATTTCCTCTCACCACCTTGTTTTAGGCCAAAAAGGGTGTTGCAATTATGTACTTGACACATGCCCTTTTAACTCTCAAAGAACAGTCTCCCAATAATCAACCACATGCTTATATATTCTGAGTAACCAATTGCCTTATCAAATTCTTTGGCATCGATTTTTGAACCCATCACATATTTTTTGATGCCATCAATAATAACCTCTTGTTCCTTGAGTTGGGCACTCTCTAGTTGTCCTTTTGGGAGAAGTGGCTTTCCATCCTCTCCACTTTTGAAGAGCATTAAGCCCTCTTTCGGTAACCACTCCTGCTCTGATGGCCGTAACTTGTACTGCATAATAGGTATACCATCTCGTATGGAAAAAAGAATTGTAGCCACAAGGTGACCAACTAAAGAATCTCCCTTCTTTTATATACTTTGAGAAATTTTTTGAAGTCTGGCACCTCAGTCACAAGCAAAGCACAACTTTTTTTGGAGATGCAATTTTCAAAAAGATTCATCATATGGTAAGGTAAGTGCACTTGTCCTTTTTGTAGAGTTGGAGACCTTGCTGAAGAACGCATCAATATCTTCATGAGTGTGACCAACCATAAGGAAACTGAGCGTGATTGTTTCAAACACACCTTTGGCAACAAGCATTGACAAGTATGCTAGCACATATCTAGAAAATAAAAGTAAGTATGAGCTTGAGAAACCCTTAAGTAAAATGATTTCCTATTTTTGTTCTCGCCTGCACAATTATCCATTGTAAAAGCAAATGACGAGGAAGCTTATTTGATGTTGAGGACACATATACACTATTGAGCTAGATCCCTCCACTGAACCTGAACTCTCAACAGGGCCATCTTTTTTTGTGCAGGCTGTTGACAATGCCTCTCATATTCCCAAGTAGCCTCAAGTGCAGACGTGTTCATGAGAGCATTATGTAAAGGTTGAAGGTGTTGTTTCTTCACTTTGAGATCACTGATAGGACTTGTTTGTGAGTGGGCTTCAAGGTTTCTGAAACACATGGCAACGACCCAATAGTGAAATTGGAGTCGCTAGACCAATGTGGAAGTGAAAAGTGTCCATATGACTCACAACCGTGTCCATGTGTTAGCACACTGTCAATAAAATCGGAATTTCATGACATTTCCAAGGCACTTTGGTGTTGCAAGAGCTTTGGAATGTTGGTCTTTGAATGATCATCTTGTCATGGATTCAAGCACAGTATTCTAATGGGCGTGACATAGGCATGTGGTGTGCATAGTATTGAGACCGGAAAGTTTTTGTGCAATCATGTGGGCTCCATGTTCTTTTGAATGGCAATGATCTCCATCAAGGTTTTTGCACAAGCCTATACAGCCTTCAATAATGTACAAGTGTCACACTTGAAAAAGTTAGTGTTTTGCAATCTACACATCCTTAAAATGAGTATTCCATATGTTGTTGAAGGTACCAGTGCATATTGTTTGAGCCCATCAAAATAAGGCACTTGTTCACATGTTCACACAGCTTCAATTGAGTATAGATTGAAGGCAAAACCTTTTGATTTCCCTGACCCCTACATTTGTGAGGCATCTTGTCTGCATTTGCTTCCATAAAAGCCTTGAGTATTCTATGGCTGCCAGAATGTGAGAGCGGGTTTAGACCAGCGAGTATTCTATACTAAGGTACGCTCTCCATCTAGCTACTCATCCCTCAGCAGTAGAACATGGTCTTTGAGATCTCATATATAATGTACCAAGCTTTGAAGTAGATGGCTACTTTATTAAATACCATAGATGTACTTTGATAACTTGTGTCCAAGGCCATTCCATCAATACACCCAGTTAGTGCAGCATATACAAACTCATGCCTTTTGCTTTTAGGTGAACATACAAAAGGCATGTCTACATTGGGTAATTTCATTCTGTTTTGCCATTTGACAACACTTCTTCTTATCATGAAAATGCTAGCAACGCTTGCTGACGATGTGGGATCCATCTTAACCCTCTTGCTGGAAACTTGCTGGGGTAGATCTACAACCCATGAATCGCTTGTTTTTTACTATAGGACCAATGTAAAGAATCTCTTCAAATATGGATTGTCCTTCTGGGTTGTTATTAACCTTGGATATGTTGAACCATTTAGCCATTTTAATTTAGATGTTTGCCACCTCACAAGGGATCCAGGATGCAATGTGCCATTAGGTGAAACCTTTATCACAACTATATCCACGAAGTAGGCCCTAGTTTCTTTTTTGATATGGCTTCTATTGGTTACAATTGTGATAATGCCTTTATAACCTTGATCTCATAAAGAAAGAGAATCACCTCATCCATCACAGTAAGCAATCCATCATCTTGTAAACTCATACTAATATTTGTTTGTGACTCTGCATTCTCTATGTTAGCCTTGACTTCATCCAATTCCACAATACATAAGAACCCTCTTCAATTTCCATTCCAAGAACCTCAACATGCTTGCAAATGGTGTTCACCCATACATACACACAAGCCCTTGGGCAATATTGTGACATGACGCATTATCATCTCGAACTTCCACAGTTTAAGTGCTAACTATCTCATTGTTTTGAAGAAAATATACTTTATCTCCAGTATTAAACATATTGTCTTGCACATAAATAATTATGTCATTTATGATATTTGTTTATGCAATATGCAACAAAATCTGAATTGAGGGTGCTTAATTTATATGTGTGTGAAATAACATAATTATATATAGGGATAGATTCTCATGCTTGACTAATAAAAATGGTGACAAAATTAATCCTGCACCCCTTCCCCGCCTCCTAAAATGGTGGGCAGGATTAACTTGCCCACAACTCTCTCCGACAAAGAAGAGGTTAGCGAGATTAATCATGTCCATAATTCTTTCCAATGGGGAAGAGATGGCGGGATTAATCTCACTTACAACTCTCCCCGACGAGGAAGAGGTGACAGGATTAATCTCGCCAATGCTTTCTCACCTCCTAGAATTGGGGGTAGGATTAATCCTGCCCACCATTTAGGAGGCAAGGAAGTACTGGCAAGATTAACCCCTTGCGTCTTAGAATTGGGGGCGGGATTAATCCCGCCCACCATCTTGGAGACAAGGAAGCATTGGCAGGATTAATTCACCTCTTAAAAAAGTGGGCATGATTACATATGGGCTTGTTTGTGATGTGCCATTTGGTGAAATTACTTTAGGGTTTAGGATCCATTAGTATTGCA
Organism: Selaginella tamariscina; assembly: GCA_003024785.1. NCBI lineage: Eukaryota > Viridiplantae > Streptophyta > Lycopodiopsida > Selaginellales > Selaginellaceae > Selaginella > Selaginella tamariscina. The sequence goes on along the minus strand of PUQB01000023.1, from coordinate 480,438 downwards.
CTAGAATTTGTTAAGGATTTATCCCATTCATATATCCCTTTTACTTAGAATTCTCAGTTAACTAAGATCTCAGAGAGTTCTTGAGGAGGTGGCAGAATTAATCCCGCCAATGCTTCCTCGCCTCCTAAACTGATGGATGGAATAAATCCTATCCACAATTCTCTAAAACAAGGAAGGGGTGGTGGGCTTAATCCCCCCACCTCTTCGAACTCTTTAAAATTAATTCCGCTAGCTCTTCATTGTTCCAGAGAGTTGTGCCCCGTTTCAGAGAGTTGTGGGTGGGATTAATCCTGCTAACCATTATAGGAGGAGGAAAAGGAATAGCTGGATTAATCCCATCACCCAATGGAGAACTCGTTAAAAATCCCAACTAATTGAGAATTAAAGTAAAAGAGATGTATAAACGGGATAAATCCCTAGTAGATATAGTGTAATCCTAATGGATTCCTAAACCTTAAATCTTAATTTTAAGAGAGAATGTAAGAGAGAGTTTTTATAAGTAGTTCTAAATCTGTTTATAATACTTGTAACAAAACATGGGGTGCCGTACTTTTTATAAACGATAACACCCAATTTAGTGTTGTTTCTAATGTGATCACTATTTAGGAAAGAAGAGACCTAAAGAGAGAAAATTATAGAAATGAAAAAATCCTTCTGATAGAGAAAATCAAATCTAAATTTGAGTGAGAAATTAAAAGCATTTTCAAATTGACATGTCAGTCTGACAATATTTATATCAGAATTTCAAATTTTTAATATGAAAGTGAAATTTAAGATGAGTTGACACAAATGACCGACTCTCTGACATATATATCTCTTATTCCAATGTTTTTATAAATTTTATTTAATGTATTAACATTAACAAGTGATTTCAAGCTGTTTCATTATAGTAATTATTCTACATTCTTACTATTCTAGTATATATTATTAAATATATATAATATATATAATAAAAATAATATATTTTTATGTATCATTTAAATATATCCATAGTGTGTATATTAATATTATTTTCTTAATTATTCGAGTAATTATTCTACATTTGTTTATATTAATGGGATTTTCTTAGTTATTTTCTTATTATTTCAAGAATATTCCAATAATTAAACCTTATATCTCAATATTAAATTAATATTATTATTAAAACTATATATAACTATATATTAGATAAAATGATATATTATTTTGTATAATAGTGTGTATATTAATATTAGTTTCACTTTATTTCAATGTTTCTTTGGCACACATATATAAACACAATAAAAATTCACATATACATGCACACATATAGACACATATGCACACACATACACATGCCAATGAGTAGATCACGATATAAATAAATGTTCAGGGGTCTAGCATCTAGCTTTGTGTTTACGGTTTAGGGTTTTAAACCCCAAACCAAGCATTTTCTTTACACACTAGGGTTTAGGTTTAAGCATTATGGCAAATGATGCATCTCCTTTGGTTATCACAGGCTTAATTGAGGATCCAACAAATCCTGTTAATTTTAAATTTAAACTTGCATTTCTTTTAAAGCCCTTAACCTAAGGAATATTTCAAGCATTTATCTTTACACATGTAACACTAAAACTAGGCTATTAATACTTAACAAAATATTTATAGGTTTAAACACACATGTTAAAAACATCCAATTGTGGGCTTAGTATTTAGGGTTTAAACCCTAATCCAAGCTGAGTGTATATATCTATGTTTAGGGTTTAGAGTAAATTTATATTAAATAATTATAAAAATGTGCATGAATTTAATTTCTATGTTTTTAAAATATTATATACTATACATTATATATATATATATATATGTTATGTGCTATGATTGTTTTCAAATATGTTTTAATATACAATATGATTAAATTCAAATATATGTATACAATTTAAAGTATGAGCAAAGAATAATTTGCATTTTTAAAAATAAAGTTTAAAAAATAATTTATAAATCACTAGAATGATTTGTGATTTTATGTTTAACTACTTGAATATCAACAATTTTTTATGTGTGTTTTCTTATGTATTTTATATACAAATAATATAATTTTTTATAAAAATATTAAAATTTAATAATAAAATACTTACGTTGGGTTTAAACTCTAAATCAAACTTGGAAGATATATTGCTTCTTTATCGAAAACATTATGTTAAACACATGTATGATCTATATGTATTTTGTGTAATATTCACATGTAACACATTCACACTGTATGTATGTCTATGTGTATACATGTGAACTAGTGTATGCTAAATTAATTTTTCAACAATCTCTCTCTCACACACACACATTATGCATGATCCATATGTATTTACATGACACATTCGCATATAGTATGTATTATGTATGTATGTTTGTGTGTATATTATATGTGTGTATGTATGTATTGCGTGCACGTGAAAACTTAATACTCTTATTAGACACACATATGTTAAACCCTTGCATGATCTATATTTTTAGGGTGTATATGGTACATCCACACACGCACACAAATTAAAGATTATAATAATATAATGAAAGAATATTCGTGTAGGGTTAATATATATTTTATTCATTATAAGGTTTAGGGTATATTTTTAGCGTTTCAAGGCGACGGCAAATAAAGGAGGCAGAGGAGAAAGATGCAGCGACAATGGAATATGAGATGGTGGTGCAATAGATCAATATCATCCACTCTCACAAGGCATGGTGATGCAGTAGGGTTTGAAGACACATTCACACTGGTAAAATCTCTCTCTCTTTCTCTCACACACACTCCAGTGTATACATATACATATATATTTATGTGCAATAGATAATTTATTTATTTTTTGTATATATATACATATTTATATGTGTGTATCTATATAATAAATTTATTTATCTATCTATCGCACACACACGCACACATTTGTATAATTTCATTTATTTTATTTTTCTCGCACATACATACACACTCATGTATATACATACACACTCATGTATATACATACACATATATATGTTTTGCATTTATATAATTTTATTTATTTATTTATCTCTAGCACACACACGCACACACATGATATACATATACATATACATACATATGTGTGTGGTGTGTGTGTGTTTGTATAATTTAATTTATGTGTATCTATATTTGTATGTACATGTGTATTTGTGTGTATATATATATATATATACACTTTATCTCTCTCTCTCTTAGAAGCTCTTAAATGTATGTGTATTTGTGTTTTTTTATATATGTAATTTCTTTATATCTCTATATCACACACACACACAATTATATGTATATGTATGTGTGTATTTGTATATTATAATTCTTATACATCTTTATCTCTTTTTCACACACACATGCTTGAGGAAGGAAGTGAGCGGAATTAATCCCGCCACCCTTCCATGTTGGATGGGCGGGATTAATCCCGCCACTACATCCATGCATGGTGGGTGGAATTAACCCCATCACCACTTACATGTCAGGTGGGTGGGATTAATCCCGCCACCACATCCATGCCTGGTGAGCAAGATTAACCCTACCACCCCTTACATGCCGGGTAGGTGAGATTAATCCCGTTCACTACTCTTTGAGACATAAAGAGTGACGAGATTAATCCCGCCATCACATCCATGCATGGTGAGCGGGATTATCCCGCCCACCACTCTTTAAGACATAAAGGGTATGGGATTAATCTTGCCACCCATGCCCTGCCTAACAGGTGGGATTAAACCCGTCCCTCACTCTTTGAGACATAAAGAGTGGCGGGATTAATCTCGTCGCCCATACCATGCTTGGGGGGTAGGATTAATCTAGTCCCACACTGTTTGAGACATAAACGGTGGCAAAATTAATCCCACCGCCGCTTCCCTGTCTGGTGAGCAAGATTAATCCCGCTCACAACTCTCATATGTAGAAGGGTGGTGGGATTAGTCCCACCACCCATTCTATGCATGGTGGGCGAGATTAATCCTACCCACCACTCTTCGAAACATAAAGGGTGGCAGGATAAATCATGCCACTACGTCCTTGCTTGGTGGGCAGGATTAATCCCGCTGACTATTTGAGGAGGCAAGGAGTGGTGGGAGGATTAATCCCGTCCACTAGGCATGGAAGGGGTGGTGAGATTAATCCCACCACCCTTTATGTTTCGAAGAGTGGTGGGCAGAATTAATCTTGCCCACCAGGCATGGAATGGGTGGCAGGACTAATCCCGCTGTCACGACACACGTACTAGGTCTGGAGCGTGGTTAGGTGTCATCCTGATCAATGTGGCCTTTTGGTCCAAAGTCAACGCCTACTACTCCAGAGGTAGGGGGTTCAAATCCCTGGAACGTGACAGATTGATCAGGGATAACCTAGGTCAACAAAAACCTAGGCAATTCGTAATAGGGTTGGGGGGCCCTAGTATGTGTTGACACCTTGGCCCGGGCTAGTGGTCATTCTGACCTCCCCTGGCCTACTGGTATCCCCAGTAGTTCCACCCGAGAAAGGGGCCGAGGGGGAGGTGGTGTCACGACACACGTACTAGGTCTGGAGCGTGGTTAGGTGTCATCCTGATCAATGTGGCCTTTTGGTCCAAAGTCACGCCTACTACTCCAGAGGTAGGGGTTCAAATCCCTGGAACGTGACACCGCCACCCTTCTGCATGAGAGAGTTGTGGCGGGATTAATCCCACCTACTAGGCAGGGAAGCGATGGCAGGATTAATCTTGCCACAACTCCTTTACCTCTATTTCTCACACATACATGTATTTATATGTACGTGTCTATTTGTATATTATAATTTTTATATCTCTCTCTTACACAAATAAATTTTAGGAGGCAAGGAAGTGGTGGCGAGATTAATCTCGCCACCCCTTCCCTGCTTCCTAAAATGGTGGGCGAGATTAATCATGCCCACTTCTTTCTAAGACGAGTAAGGATGGCGAGATTAATCCCGCCACCCTCTATGTGAATGTACATGTGTATTAGTATATATAAGTTCTTTTATCTCCTTTTATTTACTTTTATAATCTTATCATAATATTTTGAATGAAAGCCAATAAATCATGTAAAACTGTCCAAAACTCACATTTGTCATGGTGTTAAAACCAATGATGTGCGTTTCTTGCACAATCACAAATCTGAGATTTGGACACTTAATCTTGCCCACTTCTCTCTGAGACGAAGAGGGGTATGTGAATGACTAGTATGTATTAAGATATATAAGTACATGTTTGTCTCTATATTATAATTCCTCGCCATCTAATTAGTTTGAGCACTTTAAAGAAAAATATGTATAGACGAACGTTATAAAAATGGAAATGTTTATAGTCCCATTTTCTTAATAATTAGCAATTTTAATTATTTTATTAACATTTTTTAATATAAAGAAATAATGTTTAGAATAATTTATGTTTAAAGAAAGAATATTCTTTAAAATGTATGTTTAAAAATATTAATAATTTTAAACGTAAGTATAATTAAAGATTTTTTATATTCCATTTTATGTATCATTCCCATTTTAGTTACAATGTTTATATAGACCTGTAAAGCTTTAATAATGTATTTGTATATTCGGGTTTATATAAGTGTGAGTGACATTTTTATAAAAATTGCATTCATAATGTAATATTGTGCAAACAGATGGCTTTGATCAAACGAACTGATTCAGTCATTAGTATGGAGTTGTTATCCAAATTCTAGTAAGAATTAAAACAAATTTGTTATACTTGAACATGTGCTTAAAGAACTTATCATTTTTGTATTTAGATGTGGAATTAAGGTGACATTAAAGACAAAAGGAGGAGATGAGATGGACAAGGGGATCTAGAATCAACTTGGCCATATTTAAAATAAACGGGAAGCGCATTGGATCAAACCATAGTTGCTGTCAAACTAACCTCTATCACATTGTATGATTAAACAAAATAATGAAAAGTAAATTCATTAGTCAAGCTGAGATTGGACGATGCTTAAAATATATACCTTGTTCTATCCAATGTCACATTCTCGAATCCAAAAAAGGCCAAATATGATAAGAACCTTAGGTGGTTCTGTCAGCTTGTGGATTACGATGTTCACATGTTCATTAATGATGTTAACCATGAAGTTCTTCTTCAACTAAACGATAGTCCATAGGTTAGATGTCTACTTCAAGGATCTCAAATACCCATCGAATAGGTGTATTTGCAGCAAATATTGCTTCACAATATAGAACATCCACAAGTAAAACAATCTTTCTAACTCTTACTAAAGAAGAACACAACGACAATATTAAGGAGATTTAAAGGGTGGCTCGGTCCCATGTTCTTTATAAATCATATTTAATTTGCTTAGGAATCTTCAGAAGCTGGAAGAGTGTGCCAAGAACATTAGAATAGCTGCAATTAGGGCTCACACATGTTGATTCTGACCACAAAAGAAAAGTCATTTGTCGTTTTGTCAATTGCACCAGTGGCATCTTATGCTGCAATAAGCCATAAGGAAATGATGTTGGATAATAGGATTTACGAGTTTAGGGTTAAGTATTATAGCATGAACCCCAATTTTAATTATAGGCCACTCAACTAGGAATGTGTAGTTGAACTCATGAAGAAGATGAAGGACGATAATTCTTACATTGTTCCACATAATGTTGTTTTGTGCCCATACTATGAAAAAAAAACACTAAAATAGTGTGGGTGGCAATACCAGAACAAATTATGAAGATCTAGATGGAGAATAAAAAATCAATAAGGTACTACATTATTAACACTCAATACATGATAATAGCAGCCGTTGACGACTTCTCGATGAACACAATAAAGGAATGATGGCAACAAAACTTTGAGTATCCCATGAGAAGCTGACAAAAGATTGGCATTTTTAATTAAGTAGTATTATAAGCTATCGGTGGAATGGGACGCTACCGACACTAACCACTACAACAGCAAAATATGGAGAAGTTCAAACACACACGATCCATTTGGGAAACTCTTGGGTGGCCACAAAGAGCTACTGCAAGGAGAGAACAAAGTGCGGAATATTGGGTAAAGAAAATTGTTTTAATGGGATTTATCTTACTAACATATTAATTTGTTAATTATTTCATTTGCAGAGAGCCGAAGAAATTGCAGCAGTTGAATTTGCCCATGTAGGTAAAAAGAAAACATCCTTCCTGATAATGTTGATTTCTTACCCTAAGAACAAGGTCTTCACCAAATGGGTAAAGATCATGGAATCCTTTGTGAAAAGAACACTGAAGAAGAAGCAAACGGGTGAAGAGGAGCCCTCCAAAAAGTCTGCAAAGAAACCTAATAAGACTCCCAAGGCTAAGTATGTTGAAACTGTGAAGGATGTAAACAACGACTTCAAGCTCACATGGTTGAAACCTCTGAATGGAACAACAGTGGAGGAGATGGATGTGTTAACTAATTTGGTGGCTGATGACAAACTACAAATTAACAACAGCAGCCCCACCTTTCCTTTTTATCTCAAAGCAATAGAGCTGAAGATGTCACGACCCAATACATGATGTAGAATACAGGATACGGGTTATAGGATATGCCTACAGGATATTCCTATAGGATATACCTACAGGATATGCCTATAGGATACCACATGATATGCCTAAAGGATAAGGGTCACTATTTTTAGCTCATGACCAGATTAGCTTGGAGTTGTGAGCATAAAAGCTCCGACCTAATTGTTGTACAATCAGTTACTATCAACACCAGTCTTTCTATGATCAATCTTGTCTTGTCTTGCTCCTTGCCTCCTGCTGTTGTCTTGTTCCTGGTTCCTAGATCCTGTCCTACTCCAATTCCTATCATGCCCTGTCCTGCTCCAGTTCCTATCCATGTCCTACTCCTTATCCGGCTTCTGAGTCAAGCTTCCTTGTTCTCGGAATCCTACTCACTTCGTTGTTCCTAGATCGTGGCTTGACAATTTGATAGTAACTCCTTTTTTCTTTCATAGATCATGGCCGATTTTAAGCAATTTCAACGCAAGCACCAAATATTGCTTCATGAGCTGGCCACTTTGCACCAAGTGGTCACAAATCTGCAAGGTTCCACCAACGCAGTGCATGCAGCTGCTGATGCATCCTCCAAGGCTGCTACACAGGCTCTCTCTCAAGCATCCGTGGTTTCCTTTCCATCGAAACACTTCTTCGGAGCCAAAGATCAGCATGCTGAAAAAGTTCAATGGCAATCGTGCCAATTTCCAAGGGTTCCTGAATCAGATCAGGCTTTTGATCCGCATGTAACCACGTCGCTACTCAACTGATGCACAGAAGGTTGGCCTTTTAGCATCCTTACTAGTTGAATCTCCACGGGCTTGGGTTGCCCCTTTGCTGGAGCGTGACGATCCATTGATGGAGGACTTTGAAGGATTTGTGGCTGCCTTTGAAGCCTGCTTTGGAGATCTCAACAAGTACCGTTCCGCATGCACGAAGTTATGCAAGCTCACACAAGGATCCCGACCAGCGTCTGTCTATGCATCCGAATTTTAGCACTTTGCATGAACATTCCATGGGACGAAACTACATTGATCGAACATTTTCGTTTTGGGTTGAGGGATGATGTGAAGGACCTTCTCCTTACGTTACTGAATGCCCAAACATTAGCGGAGATCATGCAACAGGCCGTTCGCTGCGACAACCGTTTGTTCAAGCGTCGTTAGGAAAGATCCCATCAGCAGTTCTTGCAAACCAATCCTGCAGTTATGGTACATGTTTCTACAACACCTTCTGGAGTATCCTATGGAGGTTGAGAAATCCAAGCGTGGCTCTCTTTCCGCTGTTGAGAAGCAACGTCGCCGCAGTGAGAATCTATGTTTGTATTGTGGTGAAGCAAGACACAAGGCGGCGGAATGTCCTATTAAAGCCAGGTTGTGTTGAAGCTGAAGTCCTATGTGTTGAAGCTGAAGTTCAGTTGGAAAACTTCAATGTTCACTTCATCTAGGAGCCACGAAGTTGACGTAGGTGCAGGCTCCATTGGTGCTGCTCATACCATTCCATCACTCAAGTTTCCTGTACATATTCATCTTAATAATCGAGAGCTCAAGGAGTTTGCCCTGTTAAAACACTGGTGCAAATGCATGCTTCATGGATGACACTTTTGCAACTCAACATGGCATTCCGGTGGTGAAGTTGAAGCGTGCAGTTCCTGTAGAGGTGGCCAATGGTCGTCTGATCGCTTCTGGCATAGTTACCCATGCTACAAACCTCTCTTTTGCAGTCATGGCGCATTCAATTGTTCGATTTCATTCAACTTGATCAAGACTCGGTCGACTCCCATCATTTTGGGCATGCCATGGTTTGTTGTTGTAAATCCTCAGATCGATAGAGGTCTAGGACGCTCACGTTTTCCTCTCCGGCAACCAAGATCAATCCTGTACCTTCTTATGTGAAGGATACATCCTTAGTGTCTGAGGTAGTACAAGCTACAGGATTGATCGTGCATGTTCCTATATCAATGTTGAAGACTCCTCCTTGACAGGATTCACCTCATGTCAGTTCCTTAGCACATCCGCAGGCTCTCTCCACTCCTATAAGTTCACGGATTCTTGTACAGGGTTCTTCCAATCCTATATTAGTGTCGAAGGTTCCTCCTCAACAGGATCCACCTCCTATTGGTTCGTCAGCACACTCACAAGCTCTCCTCACTCCTGTGCATTCACGGACTTCTGTACATGATTCTTCCAATCCTATACACTTGTCAACATCCACACATGTTTTCTCCCAATCCTGCCTCTTTTCATTACTTTTCTTTTGTTCCACCCCCAACATCCTTCCTCTTTTTCAACCACAGCTCCCTCCTTCTCCTTCTCCTCTCCGAGTTCTTACCACTACTATGCATAAACTTGCCACTGATCCTGCTCCTTTCATCTTTTTTCCTTCCAAGTAACTCCTCTGTCCTCTTCTACCTTTCCTGTATCTGACTCCCCTGTTTTTCAATTTCCTTCTTCTGTTCCTTCTTCTTCTCCTCCTTCCCTGCCATCTAAGTATCAGTCCTTTCAGGACATTTTTGACAAGCACAAGACTATAGTTCTTCCTGTTCACAGGTCCTACAACTGTCCTATCGATCTTGTGGAAGGAAAGACTCCACCGTTCGAACCGATTTATGCACTATCACCTACAGAATTAGAGGTTCTTCGTCAATACATCGAAGAAAACTTGGCATCCGGCTTCATTCGTCACTCAAAGTCCCATGTAGGAGCACTTATCTTCTTTGTCAAGAAGAAAGATGGGAGTTTACGTTTGGTTGTGGACTACAGAGGTTTGAATCAAGTCACCATTCAGAATCGGTACCCGTTGCCATTGATCCCGGAACTTCTCGATCAGCTGCAAGGACCAAAGGTGTTCACGAAGATCGACTTACAATCTTGTATGGATTTGTCTAGGCGATGAGTGGAAAACTGCCTTTCGTACAAGTATAGACACTTTGAGTACACGGTGATGCCTTTCGGACTTACCAATGCCCCATCTGTGTTCCAACACATGGTGAACGACATCTTTCGTCACTTCTTGGACCAGTTTGTGGTAATCTACCTCGATGACATTTTGATTTTCTCTAAGGACTAAGTGGCTCATGACAAGCATGTACGACTAGTCCTATAGAGGCTTCACGAACATGGCCTGTATGCGAAGTTGAAGAAGTGTTTCTTCGACAGGGATACTGTGGAGTTCTTGGGTACATCGTCTCTCCTGCTGGCGTTCCATGGACATGCACAAGGTGAAGACTATTGCGGAGTGGGAGAGGCCCAAGTTTGTACGAGACGTACAATGTTTCCTTGGCTTTAAAACTTCTATAGGCGTTTCATATAGGAACTTCTCCAAGTGTGTACTTCCACTCATGGAACTCACCAAGCGCACAGGAGTGTTTTCTTGGTCCAACAAGACGGAACATGCATTCACAACACTCGAGGACGCCTTCACGACAAACTCTGATTTTAGTACATCCTGATCCTTCTTGTTCCTTCTTCATTGTAGCAGATGCCTCAGATTTTGCAGTAGGATCTGTTCTATCACAAGTTGGAAAAGACAAGTTGCTTCATCCTATGCTTTTCACTCTCATAAGTTCCTTTCGGCGGAGATTAATTATGAGATTCATGACAAGGAACTCAAGGCTATTGTGGATTCATTTGAGGAGTGGCGGCATTTCCTGGAAGGTGCTACGCATCCTGTACAAGTTCTTACGAATCACAAGAACCTGGAGTATTTTCAAACGGCTCGAGTTCTCAATTGGCGACAGGCTAGTGGTGGGGGAGTTCCTGTCACGTTCTGATTTCGTCATCATCTACAGGCCAGACACCTTTCTTTGTCTTACATGCTACCATCCATGTTTTGACTTTGCTCCTCCTGCTTCTCCTTCTTCCTCTCCTGCAGTACAGGATCGTTTCCAGCATCTTTGTCAAGTACATGAGGATTTCCATGCTCATCTTCAGTAGGCACAGGAACGATACAAGCATCATGCTATGCTCATCGTCAACTGGCATCTGCATACAAAGATTGGTGATCTTGTGTAGCTTCTTAGTCAGCATATTCGCACCAACAGGCCTTCTTCTAAGTTGGATTTCAACAATTGGGCCTTTACAAATTGCGGCTGAGGTCAATCCTGTAGCTTTCCGACTCGAGTTACCATCTACGGTGAAACTTCATCATGTGTTTCACACTCTTTGTTGGAGCCGTATCATCCTTCTTCTCTTCCTAGTCGTGTTTCTTCTCCTCCCTCTTATGTGGTCATTGACGGTGAACCTGAGTACGAAGTTGTAGCCATCCTTAATTCTCGTCTTCATCGTTGCCAACTTCAATACTTGGTGGATTGAAAAGGTTATTTGCCTACTGATTGCACTTGGAAACCTGCATCCAACTTACTCCATGCTTCTTCCAAAGTTGTTACTTTCCATCGGCGTTATCCTGCTAAACCAGGTCCCAAGACTTGTGGAACTCATCCTTAGGGAGGAGGTGCTATCATGACCCGATATAGGATGTAGGATACAGGATATGAGTTACAAGATATGCCTATAGGATATACCTACAAGATATGCCTATAGGATATACCTATAGGATATGCCTATAGGATATACCTATAGGATTCCTATAGGATATGCCTATAAGATATACTATAGGATATGCCTAGAGGATAAGGGTCACTATTTTTAGCTCATGACCAAATTAAACTCATGACCAGATTAGCTTGGAGTTGTGAGCATAAAAGCTCCGACCTAATTGTTGTACAATCAGTTACTATCAACACCAGTCTTTCTACGATCATTCTTGTTTCTTATTCTTGTCTTGTTCTTGTTTTGCTCCTTGCCTCCTGCTCTTGTCTTGTTCTTGTTTTGCTCCTTGCCTCCTGCTCTTGTCTTGTTCTTGTTTTGCTCCTTGCCTCCTGCTCTTGTCTTGTTCCTGGTTCCTAGTTCCTATCCTGCTCCCTGTTCTGCTCCTTGTCCTGCTCCTGAATCAAGCTTCCTTGTTCTTAAAATCCTGCTCACTTCTTTGTTCCTGGATTGTGGCTTGACACTTAACCTATTCATTATATGTTAATATTTAACTTTCATCATATCATAAGTTCAATTCCATAGCCTTTTCTTGAGCTACACTCTCGAAGACATGTATTATAGTGACAACACAATTCGCACTTTCTGTCGAATGTTGTGTTTATTCTTATGCTTGAATATGCTCCTTTTTTCGAAGTCAAAGACGCACATTTAAACATAAGTCTTTTTTCACTTGAACACCGATATTGAATATTAACATAAGCCAAAACTTAATGGACATTGTTATGTTCTCAATCATGTGTTACCCCAATTTCATACACCTTAAAGAAAAAAGAAAAAAATTTTCAATAATGTACAAACTTAGCATATCACATGATCCACTTCACAAGACTTAGTTTGCAAACCAGAACAAACTAACATGCCATGTCTTGTGAATGTATATGATAAAGCAAACTGAACAACCATAAGGTAAAGTAACTTGGCATACAACTTAGAAGTTTCCTTCCAAGTGCTACCTTCAATATTAAAGTCCATAACCCACACCCACTTATAAAATAGGTGTTCTCTGAAGAGTTATAAATCTCAAGACCAACTCTCCGCGCAAAATTCGGACGTGTTAGTCGAAAGTGATAGAGTACTTTAAGAACTTAGAATTAACTAATCCCTGAAACACACCAAGCAATCCTACTGACTGCAAGGAATAAGTTTTGATACCAATTATCAGAGTTTTAACCCCAAGGGCCAACACGTGATAACACGTGGCTACCAAGTGGCCATTTGGCATCATCATCATGTGTGAGCAATATTAAGTCTTTTAAAATGACCCCAAAAGTCTGACTTAGATGCTTAATTAGACAGAAGACTTAGAGTCCTAGTCCCTAGAATAACTATCTCATGAACCCTAGAGGATTTGGGTCACCAAGCAAGGTAGCACTTGCAAAATATTTGAGATAGGTATAAATAGTAGGGCGTCTTCTCCCTAGCAAGTTTTGTGCTTGCGACTCTGCCATATTAGATTGTATAATCCCTTGTAAAAGAAATTGTGATCAATTCCTAATGTTTATTGAATTTATAAGATGAATCATCCATCATCTTTCTTCCTTTCTATTTGGGAGATGAGATGTCAGAGTTTTAACCCAAAGGACCAACACCTAGCTGCCAAGTGGCCATCTGGCGTCATCACCATGTGTGAGCAATGTTAAGTTTTTCAAGATGACCCTAAGAGTCTTGACTAAGATGCCTAATTAGGCAGAAGACTCAAAGTCCTACTCTAAGTCCCCTAAAGGATAACTTGAGTAGACTTTAAGATCCTGTCCCAGTAGACCTAGATAGGCTCATGCCCTAACCCCACAAAGGAAATATGTTTCACACATACCCCCGTGAGAGAGCTAAGGCATCGTCACTCACCTATTGAGAAATCACCCTCATCCAGAAATATAACCCCTTTAGGGTGATAAGGGGTACCCTGAATCATGACTAACCCTTAGGGGTTTGAGTGGCCAAGTCATACCCTAAACTTAGGGTTAGTACTTAATGAGGACATGAGTGTGTGCCATAGGGGAACATGAGTGTTCTCTAAACAAACTCCCTAAGGCTAGGTTTAAATAACTCTAAGTAAATGACCTTGCGAATATGCATGTTGTAACTAAAATGGGCATGGCTATAGTCCTATTTCCTAATAATTAGCAATTTTAGCTATTTAATTAGCATTTTCTAATATTAAAGGAATATTTTTTTAGAATATATTTGAAAACAGAATATTCTATTTTGTATTCGACACTTTAATAAATTATAGCATTCATTGAACAAAAATTAATAACATTATAAAAGTAGAAGGTATTAAATTATATAATATATTGCCTAATATAACAATTAAGGAAGAGCATAAGAGGTACATATATAAATATTGATGTTGTTATTAAAATATTAATATTTAAATATAACATTATTAATTAAAAATTTGTAATAGTAATAATATATATATATAATCCTATAATAATATAGTCAATCTTCCATATCATTTTTTAAATTTATATAGTTAAGTAAACAATTTGGTACTATTATTAAAGAGTTATATATATTATGAATATTAAATATATGATATTTTATAATTTTGTAATTGCTTTAAGCTTCAGAAAACATACATTCCCTTGCAGTTTTGTTAATCGTGACTTTATCAACGCTTCTTGACATCCACCCATATCGAATGGATTTAACATTTATAAAACATGCTGGGTCTTTTTGATTGGGAGACCATGTTTTCTCTAGGCATCCATTATATCTTTCGCTCTCCTTCTCGTGTCGCCTTTTTTGTGGTTTGAACCATGCAACCTTAACAATACTATTTTTGTGATTACTTCAGGTGTGTCGATAATTTGACCCATCCAAATAGGCTGATTATATGACGCATCTGGAGTAATGAGAACCATCATTAGTTTTTGAAGATCCTTGCAGCAATCAAAGTATGCTTTAGGTTTTTGGTTCCTTTGTCCAACAAAGTGTGGGGTTTGCACTTCCACATCACTACTGGCTTCTATGTCGTCTGTGCTCAGTGATGTCATTTCAATCTCCTCTCGCCACCTTGTTTTAGGCCAAAAGGGTGTTGCAATTCTGTACTTGTGACAGTAGGCCCTTCCAACTCTCGAACAACAGTCTCCCAATAGTGACCACATGCTTATATAGTTCTGAGTAACCAGTTGCCTTATCAGAATTCTTTGGCATCGATTTTTGAACCCATGCCACATATTTTTTGATGCCATCAATAATAACCTCTTGTTCCTTGAGCTGGGCACTCAATGGAATAGGGTCTGGTTGTCCTTCTGGGAGAAGTGGCTTTCCATCTCTCCACTTTTGAAGAGCATTAACCCTCTTTCGGTAACCACTCCTGCTCTGATGGCCGTAACTTGTACTGCATAATAGGTATACCATCTCGTATGGAGAAAAAGAATTGTAGCGGCACAAGGTGACCAACTAAAGAATCACTCCCTCTTTTATATACTCCTTGAGAAATTTTTTGAAGTCTGGCACCTCAGTCACAAGCAAAGCACAATTTTTTTTGGAGATGCAATTTTCAAAAAGATTCATCATATGCGGTAAGGTAAGTGCACTTGTCCTTTTTGTAGAGTTGGAGACCTTGCTGAAGAACGCATCAATATCTTCATGAGTGTGACCAACCATAAGGAAACTGAGCGTGATTGTTTCAAACACACCTTTGGCAACAAGCATTGACAAGTATGCTAGCACATATCTAGAAAATAAAAGTAAGTATGAGCTTGAGAAACCCTTAAGTAAAATGATTTACCTATTTTTGTTCTCGCCTGCACAATTATCCATCTGTAAAAGCAAATGACGAGGAAGCTTATTTGATGTTGAGGACACATGTACACTATTTGAGCTAGATCCCTCCACTGAACCTGAACTCTCAACAGGGCCATCTTTTTTTGTGCAGGTTGCTGACAATGCCTCTCATATTCCCAAGTAGCCTCAAGTGCAGACGTGTTTCATGAGAGCATTATGTAAAGGTTGAAGGTGTTGTTTCTTCACTTTGAGATCACTGATAGGACTTGTCTGTGAGTGGGCTTCAAGGTTTCTGAAACACATGGCCAACGACCCAATAGTGAAATTGGAGTCGCTAGACCAATGTGGAAGTGAAAAGTGTCCATATGACTCACAACCGTGTCCATGTGTTAGCACACTGTCAATGAAATCGGAAGTTTCATGACATTTCCAAGGCACTTTGGTGTTGCAAGAGCTTTGGAATGCTGGTCTTTGAATGATCCATCTTGTCATGGATCAAGCACAGGTACTCTGATGGGCGTGACACAGAAAGCATGCGGTGTGCATAGTACTGAGACCGGCAAGTTTGTTGTGCAATCATGTGGGCCTCCATCTTCTTTGAATGGCAGTGATCTCCACCAAGGTTTTTGCACAAGCCTCTGCAGCCTTCAATGATGTACAAGTGTCACACTTGGAAAAGCTAGAGTGTTTTGCAATCTCCACATCCTTAAAATGAGTATTCCATATGTTGTTGAAGGTACCAGTGCAGATTGCTTGCAGCCCCATCAAGCTGAGGCACTTGTTCACATGTTCACACAGCTTCAATTGAGTGTAGATGAAGGCAAAACCTTGAGATTTTCCCTGACCCTGCATTTGTGGTTCGGCATTTGTGAGGCATCCTGTCTGCATTTGCTTCCACAAAAGCCTTGAGTATCTCTATGGCTGCCATAATGTGAGAGCGGGTTTTGACCAAGCAGTGTTCCCATGTACTGAGGTTCGCGCTCCATCTAACCACTCATCCCTCCGACGGTAGAACGTGGTCTTTGGGATCCCGTATATACTGTACCAAGCTTTGAAGCAGATGGCCACCTTATTAAATACCATGGATGTACTCTGATAACCTGTGTCCGAGGCCATTCCATCAATACACCAGTTAGTGCAGCATATACAAACTCATGCCTTTGCTTTTGGGTGAGCGTACGAAAGACATGTCTACATTGGGTAATTTCATTCCGGTCTGCCATCTGACAACACTTCTTCTTGCACAGTCAATCGTGGAAATGCTCGTAACACTTTCGGAAGATGTAGGATCCATCTTCACCCTCTTGCTGAAACATGCAGGGGAAGATCTAACCCATGAATCGCCTTTTTCTTATAATAGGACCAATGCAAGGAACCTCTTCAAATATGAGTTGTTCTTTCCGGGTTGTTATTATTGAAATCCAACCCAGAATATGTTGAACCATCTTGCCGTCTTAATTCAGATGTTCGCCACCTCACGAGGGATCCAGGATGCAATGTGCCATTAGGTGAAACCTCTGTCACAACTACACCCACGAAGTCGGACCCTAGTTTCTCTTCTGACACTGCTTCCATTGGATTTATAGCTGTGATGACCTTCCCAACCTCAATCTCATGAAGAAAGAGAATCACCTCATCCATCACAGCAGGCAAGCCATCATCTGGAAAACTCGTGCTACTGTTTGTTTGTGACTCTGTATATTCTGTGTCAGCCTTGACTTCATCCAAATTCCACAATACAGGAGAACCCTCCTCAAATTCCATTCCAGAACCTCAACATGCTTGAAAATGGTGTTCACCCATACGTACACACAAGATCCTTGGGCAATATTGTGACATGATGCATTATCATCTCGAACTTCCACAGTTCCAGTGCCAACTATCTCGTTGTTCCGAAGAAGACATACTTTATCTCCAGTATTATACATATTGTCCTGCACATAAATAATTGTGTTATTTATGATATCTGTTTATGCAATATTTAAGAAATCATAATTGCGGTTGCTTAATAATATGCATGTGCAATAATACATAATTATGTATAAAGATAATATCTCATGCTTTATTAATATAACTGATGGGCGGGATTAATCCCGCAGACTCTACCCCTTCAGAGTGAGTCGGCGGGATTAATCCCGCCGTCGACTCTACCCCATCGGAGAGAGTCGGCGGGATTAATCCCGCCGATACTTCCTCGTCGGAGAGAGCGGCGGGATTAATCCCGCCGCGGGCTCCCTCCGACGAGGAGCGGCGGGATTAATCCCGCCGACTCCCTCCGACGAGGAAGTACCGGCGGGATTAATCCCCCGCCGGATCTTCCTCGTCTGTGAGAGTCGGCGGGATTAATCCCGCCGCAAATTCCTCCGACGAGGAAGAGGGGCGGGATTAATCCCGCCCTCTGACGACGGAGATAGGCGCGGATTAATCCCGCCCACAACTCTGACGACGGGGAATAAGCGGCGGGATTAATCCCGCCCACAACTCTCTGAAACTATGATTTCAAAGAGATTCGGGATGAATCTGCCCACAAATATTTAAAACAGGGAAGTTGGCGAGATTAATCCCGCCACCCCTTCTCTGCCTCCTAAAATGGTTGGCGAGATTAATCCCGCGACAACTCTTTCTAATAAATTCAAGTAATCATTATTCAGTTGAGAGAGTTATCGGCGGGATTAATCTCGCCGCTCTTTTTAAGAGGCGGAGAAGCATTGCCCGAACTAATTTGCTATAACTATGAAAGATGTGGCGGGATTAATCCCGCCACCTCTTCAAAGAGGCGAAAAAAAATGGCCGGATTAATCCCGCCGCCCCGGCTAACCGAGAATATTAAGTTAAAAGGTATATTTAAACGGGATAAATCCCTAACAGAATATATTGTAATCCTAATGCATTCCTAAATCCCTAAATTCTAAAATTTAAGAGAGAATGTAAGAGAGTGAATCTTTATAAATATATTAAATTTGTTTATAATACTTACTTGTAAACAGCACTGAAGGCGCCGTGCTTTCCTATAAACAATAGCGCACCCAATTTAATGTCGCTCCTGAGCTGATCACTAAGAAGAAAAAAGAAAATCTGAAGAGTGAAAAATAAAGAAATGAAGAAACCCTTGCCGGAGAAAGAACCAGATCTGAATTTGAGTGGGAAATTAAATGCATTTTCAAATTTACATGTCAGACTGATAATACTTATGTCAGAAATTCAAATTTTTGAAATAACAGAAAAGAAAATTTAAGATGAGTTGAAACAAATAACCGACAGTCTGACATATATACTCTCCAATTCCAATGAGTTTTTAAAATTGCATTTAATGTTATTCAAGTGCTTCAAGCTGTTTAATATTACGAAATTTTGTAATTGTTCTACATTCTTAATATTCAAGTATATATTATTGAGTTTATATATATATATATATACACTAATACAATAAATAAATTGATATATTATTATGTATCATTTAAAATATATTCATAGTCTGTTTATTATTATTATTTCTTAATTACTCGAGTAATTAATTTACATTTCCTACTATTAATGGGATATTCTTTATTTTCTTAATATTGAAAGAATATTCCAATATTAAACCTGATTATCATAATTAAATTAGTCTTATTCTTAATTATCTCAGTAATTATTCTACATTTGTATATATTAATGGGATTTTCTCAATTAATTTGTTATTATTTCAAGAATATTCTATGTTAAACCTTATTATCAATATTAAATTAATATATATTATTAAAACTATATATGACTATATATTAGATAAAATAGTATTATTATGTATAATTTAAAATATGTTCATAGTGTTATATATTTCATTTCTTAATTACTTGAGTAATTAATCTTCTTTATATTAATGATATTCTTTATTATTTTCTTATTATTCCAAGAATATTCTAATGTTAAATATTATCAATATTAAATTAATATATATATTAAAACTATATATGGCTATATATTAGATAAAATCATTATTATATGTATAATTTAAAATATGTTCATAGTGTATATATTAATATTATTTTCTTAATTATTCGATGTTTGTTTTGCACATATTATATATAAACACGATTATAAATTTATATATACACGTGCACACGCATTAGAAGCAGTTACAAAGACACATATGCACACACATGCACATTGCCTTAAACCAAACTTGAGAAATTATATGTTGCTTCTTTATTGAAAAACATCATGTTCAACGCATGTATGATATATATGTACTCAATCTGTGTGTATATGTAACACATTGAATTTACACATGTAATATATATGTATGTTTGTGTGTATATATATATGTGTACTAATATATGCAATGTGTACGGTTTTCATTTGTTAACACTCTATCTCTTCTCTCATACATACACAGTGTCACCATGCATAATCCCTTCTCTCATACATACACACCATGCATGATCATGATCCATAATATGTAGCCTATTTCTTCTTTTTCATACATACACACCATGCATGATCCATAATATGTACTGATGTTACAATATTATGTAATATTTATAATGTATATCTGTGTATAACACTCACTCCTTTCATACATAAACACCATGCATGATCCATCCTAACCCTAAACCCTATGTAACACATTGAATTTACACATGTAATATATATGTATGTTTGTGTGTATACACGTGTGTATGTATATGTGTGTACTACATTGTGTATGAATTTAATTTGTTAACACTCTTTCTCTTCTCATACATACACACCATGCATGATCCATGTAAATATGTACTGTCTCTCTTCTCTCAAACATACACACCATGCATGATCCATAATATGTATTGTCACTCTTCTTTCATACATACACATCATACATTATCCTGTACTCTGTCTCTCTAATATTAATATGTACTAATACGTATGTGTGTCTGTGTATATACTATGTGTGTATATATGTATCGCTGCACGTGAAACTTTAACACTCTCATGGACACACATTGTTAAACCCTTGCATGATATTTATTCTTGGGGTGTATGTGATACACCCACGCACACGCACACGCTGATAATATAATGAAAAAATATTCGTTTAGGGCGAATCTATAGTTTATTTTGTTTAGGGTTTAAGTATATTTTTAGAAGGAATATTCAATAGGGTTAATATATATTCTATTCCTTTTAGGGTTTAAGTATATTCCTAGGGTTTGTAAGGCGGCGGCGGCGGCGGCGGCGAAATCTCCTTCTCTCTCTCACACAGGTGAGATCTCTCTCTCTCTCTCACACGCACACTCCTCTGAGTTTATTATTTATTTTTATTCACATATATATTTATATGTGTGTGTATCTTAATAATATAATTTAGATCTCTATCTCTCGCACACCACACGCACACTCGTATACATATATACACACAGATTATAAATTATATATATATATATTATATATAATATATATATATATCTCCTCTCTCTCTCTCTTCTCTATAGATCTGTATCTCTTGCACACACATGCACACTCGTATACATATACACACACAGATATATATATATATATATAATTATATATATATATATATAGTATATTATATATATATCTATTTATTTATCTTATATATGTGTGTGTGTGTATCTGTATAATTTTATTGATTTGTTAATTGTATCTCTCGCACACACACGCACACTCCTATATATATATGTTGTGTGTGTGTGTGTTTGTATCTGTATGATTTTATTTGTTTCACACACGCATACACACGATATACATATACACATATATAATATATACCTATGTATACATACATATATTATGTGTACCAGTATCTGTATAATTATTTATTTATTATCTCTCGCACACACATGCACTCTCCTGTATATACTATACATATACATATATATGTGTGTGTGTGTGTATCTGTATAATTTTATCTGATTTGACTATCTCTGGCACACACACGCAACTCTCCTACACACACATATACATATATATATATCTATGTGTGGTGTGTGTTAGCAGCGGGATTAATCCCGCCGCTATATGGTGAGACGTGTGTAGCGGCGGGATTAATCCCACCGCTATATAATTAACCACTCAGCGGCGGGATTAATCTCGCCGCCATTTCAGGCAGGTTATTCAATTAGTCAAATTGAGCGACGGGATTAATCCCTCCGCACAGGGCCCGAGTGAAGGGCCTAGGCGGCGGGATTAATACCTCCGCCTACGCATGCCCTGCGCGGAATCGCGTGGGATTTATCCCGCCGCCATTGGCCTGCCTGAAGGGCCTAGGCGGCGGGATGAATCCCGCCACCCTTCCTTTTTTATCCTTTGGTGAGTCGGACCAATCCCAAACGTTTCTGTCTGAACGTAGAAGGTTTACAACATACCAATGGAGGACTGGGAAGGGTGGCGAATTCATTTAACCATCCCTTACATGGTGGGCGAGATTAATCCCGCCGCCTTTCTGGAGTCACTGAAGGGTGTGTAAATAAATCCTGCCCAAGTTCTCTCTGAGACCGAGAAGGGTGGCAAGATTAATTCCGCACTCCCGTTCAAGGCCTCCAGAAAGGTGGCGAGATTAATCCCGCCCACTCTTTCAGGAGGCATTGAAGGGGTGGCGAGATTAATCCCGCCGCACCTTCCATGTGAATATATATGTGTATTAGTATATATAAGTTGCATATCTCATTTTATTTACTTTTATCATCTTATCATAATATTCGAGTAAAAGCCAGTAAACTATGTAAAACTGTCCAAAGCTCACATTTGTGGTGGTTCTAAAACGAAATATTATCTTTCTTTTGCACTAGCACAAAGGTGAGCTTTGGACAGTTAATTCCGTCCACTTCTCTCTGTGTATTATTTTTGTATATTCGGGTTTATACAAGTGTGTGTGCGTTTTTATATGATTTGTATTCATAGTGTATTATTTTGCAGAAGGACGATTTAATTAAACAAGGAGATCGAGTCATTAGTATGGAGTCGTCGTCAAATTCTGGGTAAGAATTAAAATAAAATCTGTTATACTCGGATATGTGCTTGAATAATCATTTTTGTATTCAGATGTGGAATTGAGGTGACATTAAGACGAGAGCAGGAGAAGAGATGGGCAGGGGGATTCTGGAATCAACTTGGCCATATTTCAAACTAAACGGGAAGCGCATTGGAACAACCATGGTTGCTGTCAAACTAACCTCTGTCACATCGCATGGACAAGCAAAACAATGGAAAGTGGGTGTGCTAGTCAAGCATCCGAAAGCATGCTGCGAACCCAGATTGAACGATGCTCGACACATATGCCTTGTTCCATCCAATGTCACGTTCTCGGATCCAGAGGTCGCCAGTTACAACATTAATTTCGGGTGGTTTTGTCGACTTGTGGATAATGACGTTCACGTGTTCACTAATGATGTTGACCTGGAGTTCTTCTTCAACTCAACGAAAGCCCATCTATGGAGGGGATCCAACTGGATGTCTACTTCGAAGATCTTCAGACTCATCGAGTAGGTGTATTCTCAGGAGATATTGCTTCACAATACAGAAAATCCAAGTGGAGCAATCGTCCCTCTTCACATTGAAGAAGAAACAGCGACATCATAAGGAGATTGAGAGGGTGGCTTGGTCTCAGGTTCTTTACAGATCACGTTCAATTTGCTTAGAAATTTCGGGAGCTGGAAGAGTGTGAGAACATTAGAACAGCATCAATCGGGGATCACACATGTTGATTCGGATCGTAAGAAGAAAATCATTACGTTTTGTCAGCTGCACCTGTGGCATCCCATGCTGCAATAAGCCACAAGGAAATGATGTTGGATGATAGGATTTACGAGTGTAGGGTTAAGTATTGCAGCGTCAACCCAAACTTCAATTACAGGCCACTCAACAGGAACGTGTAGCTGAGCTCATGGAGAAGATGAAGGACGACAATTCTTATACCGTTCCACATAATGCTGTTTTGTGCGCATACTACGAGAAAACAAAGGCGCTGACAAAGTGTGGATCACAACACCAGAACAAATGAGAATTCAGACGGAGAATAGAAAATCATCAAGTACTACATCATTAGTGGCCAGCACACAATAACGGCAGCCCAACGACTTCTCGACGAACACAACAAAGGAACGATGGCAACAAAACTTTCCGAGCATACCCGTGAGAAGCTGACAAAAGATCGGCGTTTTTAGCGAAGCCGAATCTCACAATCGAGCAGTACCATAAGTTATCGGCGGAATGGGACGCTGCAGACACCAACCACTACAACAGCAAAATATGGGAGAAGTTCAAACACACGCGAGCCGTGTGGGAATCTCTTCAGCGACCACAAAGAGCTACCGCAGGGAATACACAATCTGCGGAATACCGGGTAAGCAAATTGTTTGGGCGGGATTTATCTCGCCGGTATATTAATCTGTCTTTTTCCTCAGAGAGTTGAAGAAATTGTAGCAGTTGATTTTGCCCAGGTGGGCGGGAAGGAAACATCCTTTTTGATGATGTTGATTTCTTGTCCCGAGGATAGGATCTTTGCCAAATGGTTGGGGATTATGGAATCCTTTGCAAAAGGAACACTGAAGAAGAAGCAGACAAGTGAAGTGGAGCCCTCAGAAAAGTCTGCAAAGAAACCCAGTAAGACGCCGAAGGCTAAGTCTGTTCAATCTATAAAGGATGTAGACAACGATTTCAAGCTCACATGGTTGAAGCCTTTAAATGGAACAACGATGGAGGAGATGGAAGTCTTGGCTGATTTGGTGATTGATGGCAAATTACAATTAAAACAGCAGCCCACCTCTCCTTTTCATCTCAAGGCAATGGAGTTGAAGACGGTCAGGCACTTCAAGGAGTGGTTGGGAATACACTGCCACAAACTGGGTTGGATCGGCTTCAACATACGAAGAGGTCAGCAAATATTTGCATGTGACAAATGATGATATGCTTGTCGAATGGGTGAATCAATCGGAAGATCTGGGCAAGAATCTATTGCACGCCAACGCCAAAAAGGAGAACATTGGATGACGCCTTCTCTTATGGCAGTCCTTCAGCAGCGGAGAACCGAGTTGAACCTTATAAAGGAGGATGCTACGAATCACGACAAGCCCTACAGATGTTTGTTGTTGATTCGGAGACTTTATGGGGTACATCACTGCTTGTAGGAAACCGTTTCAATTGTTCGTGATGGATCGGCGGGTGTCAAAAAATCCTTCGACAGACAGGACACTAGAGGATTGGTGGAGAAACTTAGCCGTGCAAGCATATGTACAAAGAAGGTATTTATTATTGAATTCATACTTGCACTCTTCTGATATCTACGTTTTCAGGTATTTATTTCTTGATTCTTGCTCATGTCACCGATACTTTGCCTTCTCCTTTGCCAAGAGGAATAAACATCGTTGGACAGGATTTTATATGAATGATGCTGATCCGAAGTGCATTGATTCGTTGTTCACTTGGTTGTTAGGAATGCGCCAAAAATTTCAAACTTCCAAATGACTGGCCAGGCATCTGTTTGCACTCCAACGGCCCTGAACCTCCATCCGATACACCGATAGGTGAGAGTGACGTATTCGGCAATGTACGTTATCCAAACATCACAAGTCAAGCGGCACGGAGCATCGTCAACTTGATCAGGGGTCCTCACAGTGATGCGTGGGTTTTTGACTACTGCACTAGGGGGTCCGTCTTGAAGGAGTGTTACCTTCGGCATACATGTGTGTTTGCCGTTGAAAAGGATAAGACCATGGTTGAGGACCTGAACAAGTGGATAGGTTCTCAACTGACTACCCCAACGAATCCATAAAGTATTTGAGAAAGTTCCCTCCAGATAAGTGCGATAGCTCTGAAGAATCTGGTTCAATGTCGGAGTCTGAGGACGAACTTCAATCAGATATTAGACCGGAAGTTATCTCGAGGAGTACAGAACATTCGCACACTCCATTACCCATGGAAACATCAATAGAAGATGCAGAAGATCTTGAACCATCTCACAAGCGGCTTAGACCTTCTTCGCCTCACTCAGAAGGTAATAGCGAAGAAGAATTGTTAATGAGTTCTTAGAGTGACGAATAGTTGTAAATGAGTGTAACATAAGGCATTTTTGTATATTTCTTTATATTTGTACAGAAAATAAATTCTCAAGGATTAATGAAGCTTTTAGTTCAAACATGGGTCACACATTAACAAGGTAAATAATATACCTTGATAATTTTAAGGTCAGCTAATTATCATTTTGCAGATGTAATGAAACAATTGAGAACATGGATTTTCAGCATTGCATGAGGTAAGAGAGGGGTTTGGCGACAATTTCTTGTGCCACATGTCAGAATGACAGAGTTCATGCAGGAAATGGATAATAATGCAGCTCAAAACATCGTTACCATGGGGGCCACTTCAGTTTTTTCATCATCATTTTTATTGGCTTCAGTTCCGAAATCAATTTCTTCAGCGCATGCAATATCTGAATCTTGTAAGGATGATGTACAATTAAATGATGAAGGGATAGGCAACGAGATAGTGGCAACGGATAAATGTGAAAGGGAGCAAACAAGTGATTTGCAAAGTATTCAAGAGGCAACGCTATCTCATGTTACTCATGGCCATATTGTGTTGTTGGATGTCAATGGTGTTCTGCTTCATCGACAAAGGCCCGAGGATAGAAAAAAGAAATCAAACAAGGAGATTTCATTCCTTGTCATGGTAAATTTCGATATGATATTATTTTTCGTCCAGGGTTGGATCGTCTCTTTCAAAAGCTTAAGGAGATGGGTGCGCTTGTGGGGATTTGGTCATGCATGCAGATTCATAACTTAACACCGCTGTTGAATTTGCTTAAGAAACATTGTAGTGTTGCAGAAGAGGTGATTCGTAAAGATTGGATTTTTGACCAGCGAATTGTTATAAACCTCTCGAATTTCACAATATAAGAAAGGAAAGCAAGCCATACTTCTTCAAGAATGAAAGAATAATTGGGACTCATGGGGAGATCAGTCGCTTAAGGATAATGAAGAATGCACATATCTTAGTAGTAGACGACTCTCCTCAGAAGGCTATGCTCAACCAAAACATTGCTTGTATTCATCCAATCACTTTCGATCCATATTCTGATACGATATCATGGATGAGCTAGTGAACTACTTGGATACGTGCCTCAGAAAGAAGAATCTCGAAAATTTTTGTGAGCAGTATCCACCGTATCATACATTTCCTGAAGCTTTTCTTTCTCGTGATTTTGAATTTTATAAAATGAAGGATAGCAACCGGGCGCTTTATAATATTATTCTTAAGGAACGTCAGTTTTTAGATGAGCCTTTATGCAGACCTTCTTATTACATCTTATGTATTAACAAGGATGGCAACTCCCAATTGCATTCGTGAGAGTGTTAAGTGGTGGCAACAACATCAAGATATTGACCAAAATGATTTGATTAATCCGGAGAGTGATGATTTAGACAAAATGAGGATTTCTGTATGGTAGGAAGAAAGTATTTATAAAAAATTAACATGTTGATAAGAAAATGATTTCATTTGTAATTATGTTTGATAGTATTTCTTCATTATTGTAAACTATTTTTAGAATAATATGAATATTCTAAGATATTTTAGGAATATTCCTTACTAAGTAAGGTTATTGAAGGATTAATTAATTAATTAATTAATATTTAAGGCTTAATTACATATTAATTAAATGATTAATTAATAATTAAAACTTAAGTATTAATTAGTAATTTATTTTATATTCCCATTTTCACGTATCATGCCCACTTTAGTTACAACGTGCATGAATGCTTCATGAAAGAGCTTCTACTAACAAGCTTAGGTTGTTCAACCCTTAGATTTCAAAAAGAACACCTTCTAGTCAAGTGTGCCAAAAGCACAACTAATTATGAGACCTAACCTCTCTTGAGAGGATGCCCGAGGCTTAGCACTCTAGTGTGAGCACAAGCATGCATGTTTGCTATAGTATCCAACCCCTTGGTGATAAACCCATGACACAACCCAAAGGCGTGCCTCAAGCATTGTACCGTGAGTCGTATAGCCTAGTGTCACATCTTTATGTGACATTGTCTCTCACGATGTGGGCTATCACGCCATAGACCCTTAGATTAAGGAGTTACACCAAGCACCACGAATGTGGCTCTTAAATGTTAACTTTAGAACCCCTTAATGAACCTTCAAGGACTGGGTAACGAGAACCTGTCAGCTAAGATCTTATGTTCATAATTGAACAAGAACACAAATGTGCCTTACTTAATTGTAAGTGCTACACCTAGCTTGACGTGGAGGAGGAGGCTAGAGACATGCTTCAACCTCTAACCCTTGAAATGTGCATTTCGACAAGACGTTCAAATCATGGATTCACAAATGTTAAGGGTAGTCTACTTTGAAGGTGGGACATACCTTGTTAGTTAGAAGTTAAGGCAACACAATAGAGGTTGTGCCTTAACGACACAAGTGTAAAAGAGTAATGAATTCAATCATGAACCCATGAATTCTTCTACATATACTCTACCTTATTTATGGCACAAAGCCCCCCCCCCCCACTTTTTCTATATATATAAGTGGGTTGACATGGAATGCTAGCCTCTCAGTTACGAGATGAGTTTCCAACCGAATTTAACTCCTACCCCTAAACCTACATGAGGGGGTGAGTTTTAGAATGTGGGTTAGGGCAATCCTAAGGTTAGGTTAACCCTAGATTTCTATGTTGTGTAGGTTGTAGCGTGTGTGCTTTGAAGTGTATATATATGTGCAGGATACTATGCTCTGTAATAGATGCATGATTTAAGTCCAGTAGGTCTTAACATGGAACTACTGTACAACCAAAATCTGCATGGTGTATGGTTGTATGTACATGGCCATGGCTATATGGACTGATGTACAAGAGTGACATTTGAGTACTTGCCGTGAGACTGTGTTTCTTATGGTACATTTAGCATATATGTCTTTTTGTTCTTATTTCATGTTTTGTGTCTTCACAGATAATACAAAACTTGTTTATATTTTGCTATGTGAGATACATTGCTGCTCGCACGTTTTGCTATCCTGGATACACCTGCAAGATGTGTGCAAATTAATGCGAAGACAAAAACCAAGTTTATTCATGTTTTCATGTGTACTCCTAGTCTCCTTAGTTAGCAATAGAATACATTTTCATATAGTTATTGCAGGGATTTTGTTCCTTGCTATATATATTATATGTAATATTAATAAAATATTACATATAATATATACATACTCATATAGTTATTGCAAGGATTAGAAAGATAAGTGAAAAAGCTTGGAAGAAAAGACAAGTGAAAAATAAAGAGATTTAATGTTTTTATTTTTAATTTAATTAATGAAATTTAAAGAGTTTTTATTAAGTACAATTTAAAATCAATAAACAAACTTAAATTTAAATAAAATAAATTATATAGAAAACAAATAGAAATTATTACTGTATAAATAAGGGTAAAAATAAAAAGGTATATTAACTATAATAACTACAATATAAAAAAAACAAACCAATGTTGGACCCTAGTATGTTAATTGTTTTTTATGAAAACAAAGGCTTGTTTTTTTACCTTAAAAATGACAAAAATTAGGGGTTTACATTTTCTGGTGTGAGTTAGGACGTGGGTTAGGGCAATCTTAGGGTTAGGTTAACCCTAGACCTTGAACTCATTTTGAATTTAACCAAAAATCTAATTGAGATGTCAAATTGGGGTGGACTTTCCTAAAAGGTAAGTTCTAGCTTCCATGCAAATATTTAATGACACTCGGCCGAATCATCACCAGATACCCAAGCGTACTAAGTAGGCCTATTTCCTACTACATTTAGGGACCATCAACAAAAAACAATAAGTAACAGCAATTAACGTCTAAAGTAAAGAGGAAGATATAATTTAGTTAAATATATTTTACCAAGAGAAAATATTTTATAATTAATTTGATTTCATAGTATCTAACCAAAACCATAATCAATATTATATATATATGTGTGTGTGTGTGGTGTGGTGTGTGCACATTGTAACTAAAATGGGAATGTCCATAGTCCCATTTCTTAATAATTAGCAATTTTAGTTACTTAATTAGCATTTTTAATATTAAAGGAATATTCTTTAGAATAATATATGTTTAAAAAAGAATATTCTTTAGAATATATGTTTAAAGATAGATATTCTTTAGAACATTATATTTTTGTAATTGACCCTTTAATAAATTATACCATTTATAGACCAAAAATTAATAAAATTATAAAAGTAGAAGGTTTAAGTTATTATATATTATATTTAAGATTGTATGGGCCTAATATGAAAATTAAGGAAGAGCATGAGAGGTACATTATATAAATATTGATGTTGTTATTAAATATTAATATTTAAATATAACATTAATTAAAAATTGTAGTAATAATATATATATAATATACAAAATCCTATATAGTCAATCTTCCATACCTTTTTATAAATTATATAGTTAAGTAAACAATTTGGTACCATTATTAAAGAGTTTATTATAATTATGAATATTAAATATACTATATTTTATAATTTTGTAATTGCTTTAAGCTTTAGAAAATATACATTCTCTTGCAGTTTTGTTAATCGTGATTTTAACAATGCTTCTTAACATCCACCATATCGAATAGATTTAAAATTTATAAAACATGCTGGGTCTTTTTGATTGGGAGACCATATTTTTTCTAGGCATCCATTATATTTTTGCTCTCCTTCTCATGTTACCTTTTTTATTGTTTGAACCATGCAACCTTAACCATGTGATTACTTCAGATGTGTCGATAATTTGACCCATTCAAATAGGCTGATTATCTGACACATCTGGAGTAATAAGGACCATCATTAGTTTTTGAAGATCCTTGCAGTAATCAAAGTATCCTTTAAGTTTTTGGTTCCTTTGTCCAACAAAGTGTGGGGTTTGCACTTCCACATCACTACTGACTTCTATGTTGTCTGTGCTCATTGATGTCATTTCAATCTCCTCTCGCCACCTTGTTTTAGGCCAAAAAGGGTGTTATATTATGTACTTGTGACAGTAGGCCCTTCTAACTCTCAAACAATAGTCTCCCAATAGTCGACCACATGCTTATATAGTTTTGATTAATCGTTGCTTTATCAGAATTCTTTAGCATTGATTTTTGAAACCCATGCCACATATTTTTGGTCGAACTTGTATTGCATAATAGTATACCATCTCTTATGGAGAAAAAGAATTGTAACGGCACAAGGTGACCAACTAAAGAATCGCTCCCCTCTTTAATATACTCTTTGAGAAACTTTTTGAAGTCTGGCACCTCAGTCACAAGCAAAGCCCAACTTTTTTTGGAGATGCAATTTTTCAAAAAGAAGCCATCATATGCGGTAAGGTAAGTGCACTTGTCCTTTTTGTAGAGTTGGAGACCTTGCTGAAAACGCATCAATATCTTCATGAGTGTGACCAACCATAAGGAAACTGAGCGTGATTGTCTCAAACACACCTTTGGCAACAAGCATTGACAAGTATGCTAATACATATCTAGAAAATAAAAGTAAGTATGAGCTTGAGAAACCCTTCCTAAAATGATTACTTATTTTTTGTTCTCGCCTGCACAATTATCATCTGTAAAAGCAAATGACGAGGAAGCTTATTTGATGTTGAAGACACATGTACACTGTTTGAGCTAGATCCCTCCACTGAACCAGAACTCTCAACAAGGCCATTTGTTTTTTGTGCAGGCTACTGACAATGCATCTCATATTCCCAAGTAGCCTCAAGTGCAGACGTGTTCATGAGAGCATTACGTAAAGGTTCAAGGTGTTGTTTCTTCACTTTGAGATCACTCATAGGACTTGTTTGTGAGTGGCTTCAAGGTTTCAGAAACACATGGCTAACAACCCAATAGTGAAATTGGAGTAGCTAGACCAATGTGGAAGTGAAAAGTGTCCATATGACTCACAACCGTGTCCATGTGTTAGCACACCTGTCAATGAAATCGGAAGTTTCATGACATTTCTAAAGCACTTTGGTGTTGCAACGAGCCTTGGAATGCTGGTTTTTGAATGATTCATCTTGTCATGGATCAAGCACAAGTATTCTGATGGGCATGACACAGAAAGCATGCAGTGTGCATAGTACTAAGACCGGCAAGTTTGTTGTGCAATCATGTGGCTTCCATCTTCTTTGAATGGTAGTGATTCCACCAAGGTTTTTGCACAAGCCTTTACAGCCTTCAATGATGTACAAGTGTCACACTTAAAAAAGCTAGAGTGTTTTGCAATCTCCACATCCTTAAAATGAGTATTCCATATGTTGTTAAAGGTACCAGTGCAGATTGCTTGGAGCCCCATCAAACTGAGGCATTTGTTCACATGTTCACACAGTTTCAATTAAGTGTAGATTGAAGGTAAAACCTTGAGATTTTCCTTGACCCTTACATTTGTGGTTCGGCATTTGTGAGGCATCCTGTCTGCATTTGCTTCCACAAAAGCCTTAAGTATCTCTATGGCTGCCATAATGTGAGAGCGGGTTTTAACCAGGCAAGTGTTCCCATGTACTGAGGTGCACGCTCCATCTAGCCACTCATCCCTCTGGTGGTAGAACGTGGTCTTTAGGATCCGTATATAGTGTACCAAGCTTTGAAGTAGATGGCCACCTTATTAAATACCATAAATGTACTTTAATAACCTATGTCCAAGTCCATTCCATCAATACACCCAATTAGTGCAGCATATACAAACTCATGCCTTTGCTTTTGGGTGAGCATATAAAAGGCATGTCTACATTAGGTAATTTCATTCTAGTTTGCCATCTGACAACACTTCTTCTTGCATCAGTCAATCGTGGAAATACTAGCAATGCTTGCTGAAGATGTAAGATGCATCTTGACCCTCTTGCCGGAACTTGCAGGGGCAGATCTACAACCCATGAATTACCTTTTTCTTACTATAGAACCAATGCAAAGAACCTCTTCAATATGGGTTGTCCTTCCTGGTTGTTATTATTAAAATCCAACTCTGAATATGTTGAACCATCTCGTCGTCTTAATTCAGATGTTCGTCACCTCACAAGGGATCCAGGATGCAATGTCCCATTAGGTGAACCTTGTCACAACTACATCTACGAAGTAAGCCCCTAGTTTCTCTTCTAATATGGCTTCCATTGGATTATAGCTATGATGATGCCTCTCCCAACCTCGATCTCATGAAGAAAAAGAATCACCTCATCCATCACAACAGGTCAGCCATCATCTGATGAACTTGTACTACTATTTGTTGTGACTTTGCTTCTTTATGTCAGCCTTGACTTCATTCACATTCCACAATACAGGAGAACCCTCTTCAATTTTATTCCAGGAACCTCAACATGCTTGCAAATGGTGTTCACCCATACATACACACAAATCCTTGGGCAATATTGTGACATGATGCATTATCATTTCGAACTTCCACAGTTCCAGTGCCAACTATCTCATTGTTCCGAAGAAGACATACTTTATCTCCAGTATTAAACATATTGCCCTGGACATAAATAATTGTGTTATATATGATATCTGTGTATTAATTCCGCTATCGCTCTTTCTTGTTGGAGAGAGGCGGTGGGATTAATCCCGCCGCCACTCTTTTCGACGAGGAAGAGTCGGCAAGATTAATCCCATCACTGACTCTCTCTGACGAGGAAGAGTCGGCGGGATTAATCCCGCCCACAACTCTCACCGACGGGGAAGAGGTGGCGAGATTAATCCCGCCCACAACTCTCTCCAAGCTAAGATTTCAGAAAGATCTCGAAGGGGTGGCGGGATTAATCCAATCAATGCTTCCTGCCTCTTAAACTGGTCGGCAGGATAATTTCTGCCCACAAATCTTTAAAATAGGGAAGTGGTGGCAAGATTAATCTCCCACCCTTTCTCTGCCTCCTAGAATGGGGGCGGATTAATCTTGCCGACAACTTTTTACAATAAATTTTGTTAACTCTTCATCATTTCAGAGAGTTATTGGCGGGATTAATCCCGCCATTCTTTTTAAGAGGCAGAGAAGCATTAGCCGAATTAATCCTGCCACGGCTTCCATGTTTCAAGAGTTGTGGGCGGGATTAATCCCGCCACCTCTTTTAAGAGGCGAAAAAGAAATGGCCAGATTAATCCCGCCGCCCCATCGACAACTCTTTAAGATCTCGACTAATTGAGAAAATTTTTAAAAAGGATGTGTAAATAGGATAAATCCTAACGGATTCCTAAACCCTAAATTCTAATTTTAAGAGAGAATGGTATAAGTATTTCTAAATTTGAATTTGTTTATAATACTTGTAAACAGCACTAAGGTGCCGTGCTTTCTTATAAACAATAACACCCATTTTAATGTCATTTCTGAGGTGATCATTATAAAAAAAAAAAAAAAGATCTAAAGAGAGAAACACAAAAATGA
The DNA here is from genome assembly GCA_003024785.1 of Selaginella tamariscina. Lineage (NCBI taxonomy): Eukaryota > Viridiplantae > Streptophyta > Lycopodiopsida > Selaginellales > Selaginellaceae > Selaginella > Selaginella tamariscina. The sequence goes on along the minus strand of PUQB01000023.1, from coordinate 446,347 downwards.
AGAAACCTTTATCGAAGAAAGAATCAGATCTGAATTTGAGTGGGAAATTAAATGTATTTTTAAATTTACATGTCAGACTGATAATACTTATGTTAGAATTTTAAATTTTTGAAAAGAAAACAAAATAAAATTTAAGATGAGTTGACACAAATAACCGACACTTTGACATATATACTCTTTAATTCCAATGATTTTAATAAATTGCATTTAATATGATTCAAGTGATTTAAGCTGTTTAATATTACGAAATTTTAGTAATTATTCTACATTCTTAATATTTTAATATATATTATTAAGTATATATTATAAATATATATACTTATACAATAAATAAATTGATATATTATTATGTATCATTTAAAATATATTCATAGTGTGTTTATTAATTATTTTCTTAATTATTCAAGTAATTAATTTACATTTCTTTATATTAATGAGATATTCTTTATTATTTTCTTATTATTCTAAGAATATTCCAATATTAAACCTGATTATCATAATTAAATTAGTATATATTCTTAATTATTTCAGTAATTATTCTACATTTGTTTATATTAATGGGATTTTCTCAATTATTTCCTTATTATTTTAAGAATATTCCAATGTTAAACCTTATTATCAATATTAAATTAATATATATTATTAAAACTATATATGACTATATATTAGATAAATGATATATTATTATGTATTTAAAATATGTTCATAATGTGTATATTAATTATTTTCAATTTAATTCAATGTTTCTTTTGCACACATATATAAACACAATAAAAATTTACATATACACGTGCACATGCATTAGAAGCACTTGCAGAGACATATATGCACACATATACACAAGCCAAACTGATGAGTGGATCATGATATAAATAAAGTATATAGCTTTGTATTTATGGTTTAGAATTCAAATCCCAAATCAAACATTTATAGTTACACACACTTTACACTAGGACTTCTATTTCTTTATATTAATGGGATATTCTTTATTATTTTCTTATTATTCCAAGAATATTTGAATATTAAACCTGATTATCATAATTAAATTAGTATATATTCTAATTATTTCAGTAATTATTCTACATTTGTTTATATTAATGGGATTTTCTCAATTAATTTCTTACTATTTCAAGAATATTCCAATGTTAAACCTTATTATCAATATTAAATTAATATATATTATTAAAATTATATATGACTATATATTAGATAAAATGATATATTATTATGTATAATTTAAAATATGTTCATAGTGTGTATATTAATATCATTTTCACTTTAATTTAATGTTTCTTTGCACACATATATAAACATAATAAAAAATTTACATATACACGTGCACACTCATTAAAAGCACTTACAGAGGAACATATTCACACACATACACAAGCGATGAGTGAATCACGATATAAATAAAATATCTAGCTTTGTACTTACAATTTAGAGTTTAAATCCAAACCAAACATTTATAGTTACACACACTCTACACTGGGACTTACATATGTTTAGTGTTGAGAGTAAATTTATATTAAATAATTAGAAAATGTGCATGGATTTAGTTTATATTAGTATTAAGATTTTATATTAATATATATATTATGTGCTATGATTGCTTTCAAATGTGTTTTAATATCATTATGTCATTTTAAGTTAAAATTGGGTAAAATTCAAATATATACATATATTTTTAAAGTATGAGCAAATTATAGTTTGCATTTTTAAAATGAAGTTTTTAAAATAATTGACAAATCAGTAGAATGATTTGTGATTTTATGTTTATCTACTTGACTATTAATAATTCTTTATGTGTGTTTTCTTGTGTATTTTATATGAATAATAGACTTTTTATACAAATATTAAAATTTAATAATAAAATACTTGCGTTGGGTTTAAACCCTAAACCAGACTGGAGAGATACGTTGCTTCTTTATCGAAAACATCATGGTCAACGTATGTATGATCCATATGTACTCAGTTTATGTGTATGTAACACATTGAATTTACACGTGTAATATGTATGCATGTCTGTGTGTATACTTGTGTGTATGTATATATGTATACTAATATATGTAATGTGTACGAAATTAATTTTTTAACACTCTCTCTCTTCTCTCGTACACATGATCCATAATATGTACTGACGTGACAATATTATGTACTATGTATGTATGTCTATGTGTATATATGTAATTACTGGACGTGAAAATTTAACACTCTCATAGACACACATATGTTAAACCCCTGCATGATTTATATTTTGGGGTGTATGTGATACACCAACCACACACCACACAAATTTTAAAATTATGATAATATAATGAAAAAATATTCGTTTAGGGTTAATATATATTTTATTTTTAGGGTTTAGGTATATTCTTAAAAGGAATATTCATTTAAGGTTAATATATATTTTATCCCTTTTAGGGTTTAGGTATATTCTTAGAAGGAATATTCATTTGGTTAATATATATAGGGCTTAGGTATATTCTTAGGGTTTCAAGGCGTGGCAGCCGAGGAGAAATGCGGCGGCGATGGAAATGTGAGAGTGGCAGTGCAAGATCTCTTTCACAATGCGTGATTGTGCAAAAGTCGCGGCAGTGCAGTAGGGTCTGAAGGTGCATTTAAACAGGTGAAATCTCTCTCTCTCACACGCACACTCCTGTATATACATGCACATATACATATATTTGTATTTACATATATATGTGTGTGTGTGTGTGGTGTGTGTGTTTATCTGTAATTTTATTTGTTTAGCTCACACACACACACACACACACATATATATACTATATACATACATATATTATGTCTATGTATTTGTATAATTTATTTATTTATTTATCTTTGTCACACACATGCACACTCCTGTATATACATATACATATATATGTGTGTGCATCTATATAATTTAATTTATTTAGCACACACACACACTCATGTATATACATATACATATATATATATGTGTGTGTGTGTGCATCACCCTGGTGCGCGGGATTAACCAAAGGGCGGCGAGATTAATCCCGCCGCTCTTTGGTTAGCCTCATGAGCGGCGAGATTAATCCCGCCGCTCTTTGGTTAGCCTCATGGGCGACGAGATTAATCCCGCCGCCCTGACCCCCTGCCCTTTCATGCCTGGTGGGCGGGATAAATCCCTCTCATATCGGTAATGATGGTGGGCGGGATTAATCCCGCCCCACACTCATTGAGAAAAGGGTGGCGAGATTAATCTCGTCGACCCTCCATGCGTGGTGGGCGGGATTAATCCTGCCTCACACTCATTGAGACATAAAGGGTGGCGAGATTAATCCCGCCACCTCTTCCATGCCTGGTGGGCAGGATTAATCCATTGACCATCCGAGAAGGCATGAAGGTGGTGGGAGGATTAATCTTGTTCACCGAGCATGGAAGGGGTGGCAGGATTAATCCCACTGACCGTCCGAGAAGGCATGAAGGTGGTGGGAGGATTAATCCATTCACCGAGCATGGAAGGGTGGCAAGATTAATCCGCCACCCTTTATGTCTTAATGAGTGTGGGGCAAAATTAATCCTACTGACCATTCTAGGAGGCAGGGAAGGGGTGGCAAGATTAATCTCGGCATCCCTTCAATGCCTCCTGAAATGTTGGACAGAATTAATCCCGCCACCCTTCTCGGTCCGTGGGCCAAATCAATCCCACCCACTTCTATCTGAGCAGAGAAGGGTGGCGGGATTAATCCCGCACAGCATTTCAGGGGACTGCGAAGGGTAATGAGATTAATCCCACCCACTGTTTTAGGAGGCATGGAAGGGGTGGCGAGATTAATCACGCCACCCCTTCCATATGAATATATATGTGTATTATATATAAGTTGCTTATTCATTTATTTACTTTTATCATCTTATCATAATATTTGAGTAAAAGCTAATAAACCATGTGAAACTGTCCAAAGCTCACATTTATGGTGGTTCTAAAACTAAATGTTATCAATCTTTTGCACTATCAAATGTGAGCTTTGGACAGTTAATCTCGTTCACTTCTCTCTGAGAAAGAAGGGTGTATGTGAATTTATCAGTGTATTAATTTTGTATATTCGGGTTTATACAAGTGTGTGTGCGATTTTATATGAATTATATTCATAGTGTATTATTTTGTAGAAAGACGATTTGATCAAACAAGGAGATTTAGTCATTACTATGGAGTCGTTGTTAAATTCTAGGTAAAATTAAAATAAAATCTATTATACTCAGATATGTGCTTGAAGAACTAATCATTTTTATATTCAGATGTGGAATTGATGTGACATTGAAGACAAGAGGAGGAGATGAGATGGGCAAGGGGATTCTGGAATCAACTTGGCTATATTTCAAAAATAAACGGGAAGCACATTGGATCAACCATGATTGCTGTTAAACTAACCTCTATCACATCACATGGACAAGCAAAACAATGGAAACTAGGTTCACTAGTCAAGCAATCGAGGGCATGCTACGAACCGAGATTGGACGATGCTCGACATATATGCCTTGTTCCATCCAATGTCACGTTCTCGGATCCATAGGTCGCCAGATACGACAAGAATCTTAGGTGGTTCTGTCAACTTGTGGATAATGACGTTCATGTGTTCACTAATGATGTCGACCTGGAGTTCTTCTTCAACTAAATGAAAGCCCATCTATGGAGGGGATCTAATTAAATGATCTCCATACTCATTGAGTAGGTTATTCTCAGCAAATATTGCTTCACAATACAAAACATCCATAAGTGGAGCAATCGTCCTCTTCTTATTGAAGAAGACACAACGACATTATTAGGGAGATTAAGAGGGTGGCTCGGTCCAGGTTTCTTTACAGATCACGTTCAATTTGTTTAGGAATTTTCGAAAGTTGGAAGAGTGTGCCAAGAACATTAGAACAACTGTAGTCGAGGCTCACACATGCTGATTCAGACTGTAGAAGAAAATCATCTGTCGTTTTTTGTCAACTACACCTGCGCCATCCCATGTTGCAATAAGCCACAAGGAAATGATTGGATGATAGGATTACGAGTGTAGGGTTAAGTATTGCAGCATTAACCCAAACTTCAATTACAGGCCACTCAACCAGGAATGTAGCTGAGCTCATTGAGAAGATGAAGGACGACAATTCTTACACCGTTCTACATAATGCTATTTTGTACCCATATTATGAAAGAAAAAAGGCACTGAGATAGTGCGGGTGACAACACCAAAACAAATCATGAAGATTTAGACGGAGAATAAAAATCAATCAGGTACTATTATTAGTGGCCAACACATGATAATAGCAGCCCAATAACTTCTCGATGAACACAATAAAGGAACGATGGCAACAAAACTTTCCGAGCATACCCGTGAGAAGTTGACAAAAAGATCAACGTTTTTAGCTAAGCCAAATCTCACAACCGAGCAGTACCATAAGCTATCGCAGAATGGGACACTGCCGACACCAACCACTACAACAGCAAAATATGGGAGAAGTTCAAACGCACGCGATCCATGTGGGAAAATCTTGGCGACCACAAAGAGCTACTGTAGGGAGAGAACAAAGTGCGGAATACCGGGTAAGTAAATTGTCTTGGCGGGATTTATCTCGTCAGGATATTAATTTGTCTCTGTTTTTATTTTCAAAGAGTTGAAGAAATTGCAACAGTTGATTTTGCCTAGGTGGACAGGAAGGAAACATCCTTTTTAATGATGTTAATTTCTTGCCCCGAGGACAAGGTCTTTGCCAAATGGGTGGGGATTATGGAATCATTTGCAAAAGGAACATTGAAGAAGAAGCATACAAGTGAAGGGGAGCCCTCGAAGAAGTCTACAAAAAAACCCAGTAAGACGGCAAAGGCTAAGTATGTTCAATTTATAAAGATGTAGACAACGATTTCAAGCTCACATGGTTGAAGCCTTTAAATAGAACAATGATGGAGGAGATGGATGTCTTAGCTGATTTGGTGATTGATGGCAAACTATAGATTAACAACAACAGCCCCACCTCTCCTTCTCATCTCAATGCAGTGAAGCTGAAGATGATCAGCACTTCAAGGAGTGGTTGGGAATAAATTATCACAAATTAGGTTGGACCTTGGCTTCATATATAACAAAGAGGTCAGCAAATATTTGCATGTGACAAACGATGATATGCTTGTCCAATGGGTGAACCAATCGGAAGATCTGGGCAAGAATCTATTGCACGCCAACGCCAAAAAGAAGAACATTGCAATGACGCCTTTTCTATTCAGCAGCGGAGAACCGAGTTGAACCTTATAAAGGAGGATGCTACGAATCACGACAAACCCTACAGATGTTTGTTGTCGGATTCGGAGACTTATGGGGTAACATCACCGCTTGCAGGAAATCATTTTAAATGTTCATGATGGATCGGCGGGTGTCAAAAAATCCTTTGCCAAATAGGGCACTAGGATTTGGTGGAGAAGCATGTATAGAGAAGGTATTTATTATTGAATTTTTGCACTCTTAACTGATACCTATGTTTTTAGGTATTATTTCTTGATTCTTGCTCATGTCACCAATACTTTTGCCTCGTCTCGCTAAGAAGAATAGACATCGTTGGACAGGTTTTAATGAACGATGCTGATCCCAAGTGCATTGATACGGTTGTTCACTTGGTTGTTAAAAGTGCCAAACAATTTCAAACTTCCAAATGACTGGCTAGGCATTTGTTTGCACTCCAAAGGGCCTGAACCTCCATCCGATACACGATAGCTGAGAGGGACGTATTCGGCAATGTACGTTATCTAAACATTACAAGTCAGGCTGCATAAAGCATCGTCAACTTGATCAGGGTCCTCACAGTGATGCATGGGTTTTTGACTACTGCACTATGGGATCCGTCTTGAAGAGTGTTACCTTCGGGATACATGTGTGTTTGCCATTGAAAAGGATAAACCATGGTTGAGGACTTGAACAAGTGGATAAAGGTTCTCAACTGACTACCCCAACAAACCCATACAGGAGTATTTGGGAAAGTTCCCTCCCGAGAAGTGCATAGCTTTGATGAAGAATCTGGTTCAATGAGAATGATCTTGAACTAGATATTAGACCGGAAGTTATCTTGAGGAGTACAGAACATTCACTTACTCCATTGACCATGGAAACATCAACAGAAGATACGGAAGATGTTGAACGATCTTCCAAGCGGCTAAAACCTTCTTCGCCTCACTCAGAAGGTAACATCGAAGAAGAATTGTTAATGAATTAGAGTGACGAATAGTTGTAAATGAGTGTAACATAAGGCATTTTTGTATATTTCGTTTATATTTGTACAGAAAATAAATTCTCAAGGATTAAAGAAGCTTTTAGTTCAAACATGGGTCACACATTAACAAGGTAAATAATATACCTTATAATTATAAGGCCAGTTAACTATCATTTTGCAGATGTAATGAAACAGTTGAAAACATGGATTTTCAGCATTGCATGAGGTAAGAGAGGGGTTTGGCAAAAATTTCTTGTGCCACATGTCAAATGACAGAGTTCATGTAGGAAATGGATAATAATGCAGCTCAAAACATCCTTACCATGGGGACCACTTTAGTTTTTGCATCACCATTTCTATTGCCTTTAGTTCCTAAATCACTTTCTTCAGCGCCTATAATATTTGAATCTTGTAAGATGATGTACAAGTAAATGATAAAGGGATAGGCAACAATATAGCGTCAACAGATAAATGTGAAAGGGACCAAACAAGTGAGTTATAAAGCATTCGAGAGGCAATATACCCTTGTTACCATGGTCATATTGTGTTGTTGGATGTCAATGGTGTTTTGCTTCATCAACAAAGGCTCGAGGATAGAAAAAAAGAAATCAAACAAGGAGATTTCATTCCTTGTCATGTAAATTTCGACATGATATCATTTTTTGCTCGGGTTGGACTATCTCTTTCAAAAGCTTAAAAGGAGATGGGTGCACTTGTGGGGATTTGGTCATGCATGCAGATTCACAACTTGAACATTGCTGCTGAATTTGCTTAAGAAACATTGTAGTGTTGCAGAAGAGGTGATTCGTAAAGATTGGATTTTTGACCAGCGAATATGTTATAAACCTCTTGAATTTTACAATATAAGAAAGGAAAGCAAGCCATACTTCTTTAAGAATGAAAGATTAATTAGGTTCATTGGGAGATCAATCAGTTAAGGATAATGAAGAACACACATATCTTAGTGGTAGATGACTCTCCTCAAAAGGCTATGCTCAACCAAAACATTGCTTGTATCCATCTAATCACTTTCGACCATATTCTGATATCAATACCATGGATGAGCTAGTGAACTACTTGAATACGTGCCTCAAAAGAAGAATCTTGAAAACTTTTGAGCAATATCCACCATATCAAACATATCCTGAAGCTTTTCTTTCTCATGATTTTGAATTTTATAAATTAAAGGAGAGCAATCGAGCGCTTTACAATATTATTCTTAAGAACGTCATATTTTAGATAAGCCTTTATGCACCTGTTCTTATCACAACTTATGTATTAACAAGGATGGCAACTCTTAACTACATTCGTGAGAGTGTTAGTGGTGGCAAAATATAAAATATTAAAAATGATTTATTAATTGGAGAGTGATGACTTAACAAAATAAGGAAATTTTTGTATGGTTAAGGAGAAAGTATTTACAAATAGATTAACAGGTTGATAAGGAAATGATTTCATTTAATTATGTTTGATTATTTTTTAATTATTGTAAATTTTTTACAATGAAGAATAATATGAATATTCTAAGATATTTTAGGAATATTCCTTACTAAGTAAGGTTAATGAAGGATTAATTTGTTAATTAATTAATATTTAAGGCTTAATTAAATTATTAAAAATAATTAATTAATAATTAAAACTTAAGTATTATTAGTATTTTTTTTATATTCCCATTTTATGTATCATGCCCATTTTAGTTACAACTTACATATATATATATATATGTATATATATATATTATGTATGTATTAATGTATGTCCGTATCTATCTATAGATATATATATTTGCATTACAATATAGTTATGTAAAAGATTATGGCATTCACAAACAATTTGTTATTAAATTTATTTTATCATTCATTCTATTTCATTACAACTTCTACATATTAAATATTAAATTTAAATAGTATCATTGTATTTCATTTCAAATTACAAGTAAATAAAAATATTTTATTAGATTCTAAAGGGGTTTAATACATATATGGATTTGCTTAAATAAAATCTATATTAAACACTATTAGAAATATTATATGAAGTTATAAAAAGAAATTGTTTCATTTTTAACTATTCTTAAAATTTATTTATTCATTTACAAATTTGTTTATAATGATTAATTTTTTTAAAATATTAATGCTAAAATTAAACTTATCTATGGTTTGACTTGTTATATTTTCTTTATTAAATTTTGAAGTGTGTTAAAGTTTACGCAAATACTAATATGTATATATCCACATTTTATTTACGAACTTCATACTTTAGATTTAACCTAATAACCTTAATCAAGACTCTGAGGAGACATTTTAGGGTTTATACCTTTAACAAACTTTAATACAATTTATAAAAATTAATATTGAACTGAACTTTTAGTAAATACATGTAGGTTTTTGACTTGACAATGTATTGGTCATTAGATGAAAAATCTCATATTTATATAATATTTTAATACACTTTTATGAATATATGAATATACTTCTATCCATTTTTTAACCGGTTAGTATAGATTAAACACCACACCTACACACACACACACATGTGTGTGTGTGTATGTATATAGGTAATCTAATTTTAAAAACCTTTTGAATAAAAACGGATATGATCACAAAACTTGAAATCATAACAAACCGGAAAGTCGTTTCATATAATTTAATTTAACTAATATTAATGATTAATAAAATAATTTTAAATGATTAATATCTAGCACTTCAAATAATGTATAGCTATATGAAAATTAAATAATTTTATTATAGTAGAATAGTAAATGTATAACTTCAATATATATAATCTTCTCCCCCATTCGCAGAGCTATTCCATACATACATACATACATACATACATATATATATATATATATATATATATATATATCCGTAATCATACTCACTGTGGTCTGTGTAGTTTAATCGTAACATCGTTATCTAATGTGCACACCTTTTGAATAGTTATACAGGTCTTAACTTAACAATAATGAGTTTTAAATACGAATGCAACCAATAACTTAAATAAATTTTGTAAAATAACAATAAAATGATTTCAATTAGTTTGATATTTTTCATTTAACCTTTAAAATAAATTCTATAAATAAATAAATAAAACTACAACATTCCGAAACATTTAATACGACATCCGAAACTTGTCCTTTATTATATACAATCATTATTTATAGGTTGTACCTCTATCGTGATCATATACATGGTTTAGATTTAAATTCAAATTACAGAAGTCAAACAATGTGCCACATCATATTTCCACACCAGCCAATAAGTACACATGTATGACGCTGATTCGCCAATGTGGTAGACACGTGTTAAGGCAACCCGTGCAACCACGCGCCACCCCACATTTCCAAATTTGTTAATCACAAAAATCCAATCGTGGGTCGTCTATGAGTACAGTTATACTATAGCTCTATATAGCCTAGCCTTACATCAATATTCTCAAATTATATAATCCTGGTAAGTATATATCTATAACATCCACTATATAATCTCTCTCTCACTGATTACATACATTTTTATATATTTGCTCTGCTCCTGCATTATCACTAACAGTTAAATTGCATATGTCCTTTGTTCTTCTCGTTCTTATCTGACTGATCACTGCAGGAGATACTGTTCTCTCTTAACTCTCAACACACACACTTCTTCATTTCAGGTGTAGATTTAGCTATGGGGAGGAGATCATATGTATTACTTCTCTTGGTACTGGGTTCTCTGTTCATACAAAGTTTGGTGCCAATCACCACCAGCTCCGGCACCGAGTGGCGATGGCGATGATGACAATGAGGATCCTTTCCAAGAGAGTAAGTGCGTGGTGTGATACATATACATATGATGTGTATGTGTTCCTTATCTACAGGTTGGGTTTGGTGCGTTGAAGATGCAGACGAGCTTGACTTGTGTAAGAAGATGACTGTTCTCCTTGGTGGCATAGATAAGGAGATAAAAATCAACACAGCTGGTTAGAATTAATAAAATTAAGTATATACACGTACACATGTATATATAGTGTGTATTTGTACGTATGTGTCTTGATGTTATTTAACAACTACAAATGATCAAACTGACTCTTGGTTTATAATAATATTAAATTAATTCTCAGTTATCAAATTGATCTTAATATTAATCAGATATTGTTTAAAGGTACACAACTGATAAAATATTGTTTAATACTACATTGCATGTGTGGTGGGTGTATGTGTATTATTAAATTGATTAATGAATCAAGATTAATTTGTTAATTATATAAAACTAGAGGGCTAATTTGATAATTATATAAAATTAAAGGGTCAGTTTGACAATTTTGCGCATATAATTCATATTGAACTTTTGATAGTATACCTGGACAAGGAGACGCAGAAACATGCATGCAAAAGATTTCGAAGGGACAAGCGAAGATAGGAATATTCGATGGCGGCGAGATCCTTCAAGCAAGTGAGCAGTACGGACTCGTGACGGTGCGTACGGAAGTGAACCAGGTGGAGAATGCTAACTACTATGGTGTTGGCGTGGTGAAATCCAACGGCTGTCCCAAGAAGTTCCGATCTCAAGGGCAAGAGATCGTGCCACACTGGATATCAACGTGCTGCTGTTGGTCCTCCCTGTGAGTTACTTGATTGATAACAAGATTATGCCCGTTGTTAGCAAGTAAGTATTCATATGTGCGTGCGTGCGCGTGTATGCATGAACATATTAGTCAAATGTACATGTATATTATAAGATAACGACATGTCTCACGCACGCACGCACGCACGCACACGCGTGTATAACCAACCTTGTTGCAGAGATCCACAAGTGAGCAACGACATCGAATCGGTGAAAGCGTTCTTTTCAGCATCGTGCGCAGCAAGCAACGACCCAAGAAGAGTATCTGTACGGCCTGCAAGGTGAAGGACGCATGTACGGAGGACGACCTGTACTACGACTATTCGGGATCCTTCCGGTGCCTGGTGGAAGGCAGCGGAGACATCGCCTTCACTAAACACAGCATCCCGAGCCTATATGCAAAAGGTATGTGTGCGTGTGTATGCACACACATATATACATACACACGTTGTTATCAGGGGACAGTTAGCGGGGAACTGGACAAACCTACAGGACAGTGGGTCGTACCAGATAGTATGCCCCAAAGGGACAGCGTGACGTGTGCAGACATATCGAAGTACAAAGACTGCAACTTTGGGACGGCACCGGGGCACACCATCATGGTTTGGGGCAACTTCACAAAGCACGAGATCGACGAGTTTAACGAGTTCGACAGCGCCAACAACAACAAGACTTTTAAGGACCTGTTCAGCGGCGAGAACCTGCTGGCAAACGAGTTTGCCGCCGGAGTCTCGTCCTCCGTCGCCTACAACGGTACCGTCAAAGACCTCCTTGGAGGCCTCTACAAGAATATTCAGGATCTCCGCGGTTTAGATAGCGCCTCACAAACCGCCACAGCGAGCCACGCCGCGCGGATGCCCCATATGAACCCGAGTGCTGCTGTGTTCACCGCGGTGCTACTTGTTGCCGCGTTTCTATAAAACCACTGGTTTTTAAGTTATGTAATCAAAGCAAGTTTAGGGTTTTTAAATTAAAATAATATATAACAGTTATATAATAAATCTCAAATAAATAATAAGATATGGATAAACATAATTAAGATTTAAGGTTTAGGGTTTAAAAAATTTAATTAGTCTAATTAATCAAACATTACATCGATGTACGTGCGTTTAAGTTCATGTATCTTATGATGTCACGTGTGTATATAGAATATACATTGTGAGTTAAATAATAACGAGAGGTCGCTTACTTTAATCTTCTTTACACCAATCAATCACAACTTGCATTGTTAACCAATAGGAGATCGTAATATACAACATCCAATCACATCAAAGAGCTGGAATCCTTCTCTCTATCTGCGTGCGTGCGTGTGTGTGTGTGCGTGCGTATAGATATTTTCACTCAGACCCAATCACCAGTGAACAACTGTCATAGTTGGAAAGATACGCATGGTTTACAAAACTTCAACTAATCAAAAGAAAAAAAACTCTAAAAACCATTAAAAAAAAGAAAGAAAAAATTTAGATATTATTTATCCCGCGTGGTTCTTCATGTTACCAATCCTTCTGAACGCAATCTGGAGCTGTGCAGCCGCAACAAGGTACTGAGCAGCCTGTACAGGGGTGAGTACATCCAGCATGTCATGAAGGGTTTCCTTCCGGAGATTATCCGCATCTACTAGAGATCTTCCAAGTCCTTCAGCTTCTCATCAACGGCTCCCTCCATTGAGGTCTCCTCCACAGCCCCAGGCTGACCATCCCTTAGTACAGTCCCAGTTGTGCCAGTGTAGCCTGGGCTATCCCACGAAGGGCTGGTCTGCCATTGCTTGCTGGAGTATTGCCATTCTGTGTGATATCATCTTCACTCTTCTGTGTCTGCACCTGGATTACATACATATACATGTAAACATCTCTTACGTAATATCTATGTAGTTTGAGACATATACATTGTGCATTATATACTTACCTGAAGCTCGTTGATCCTTTCAAGTTGTCTTGCAGAGAGGGAAGCCATACTGGGAGTATCAATGCCTGCTAGAAGCTCAGCCAGCTCAGCTTCTATCTGCTGTCCTGCCAATGCATATGCAAGCTGAAATACCATTGAAGGCCTCCATCCACCAATCCTGTATATAACATATTTAACACTAATAACATAGTGTTTACACACGCTAAACTGTTCAAAGACATGAACTAGAAACAACAAATGGCAGAATCTCCATTGCCACACACGTGTTAAGCTCTAAAAAGAACCATCATCTCGAGATGCCTTACCAATGGCAGAATGCCACAGAAGAACAAATTATATTTTCGTACTAGGAAGCATTTCACACGTCTTCCTCAAGTACATGAGGTATCTATATAGCTTTAAAGACTGACACATGTTCACGACTTGTTCGACAACTGGATTTTTTCAAACTCCACACACGCACACGTGTATAAACACACACACACAACTTACCACATGAAGGCTGTCTCTAATGGAGTTCGCCATGAAGGGTTCATCATCTGTAGGACATTCTGCCGCGCTGCATTGTCTTTGGCACCGTAGTAGTAATCATAGTGCCTCTTTGCTTTCTCCACGAGCTGTCTCAGCTCATTCTCTGTCATGTTACTGTCCAATGCCTCTTCCAGCTCCCTGAGATGCTCGGCCTGCGTGTTTGACCACGCATCGTAAAACTCCTCGTAACTCTCATTGTGCGGGCCTCTCAGTGGAGCCATTCCTGCAAGAAACCGGATTAACACAGAGAACAAGATTATGAGCATTGATCATACACACACGCACGCACACACGCGCATGAATCGCCTTACCATGAACAGGATGAACAAGCCGGATTATCCAAATTGATGAACCCTAAATTAATAACCTAATGCCGAGGCACGCAAACATATGAGCTCCCAGGCGCCATAGCCGTAAGGTTGATCCGCACAGGGAGTTCCGGCAAGATTTCAGCCGTTGGATCTACATAAGACGGCCACCGACCCTTGATTTCTCATCTGACGGCGATGAGCCGCCATAGCGTGGCCTTCCAGGTCTTTTCCCCGGCAACACAGCTTTCCGCATTTATTCGATTATCGGATTTTGTACGGTCATACATATTTTCGTACGGTATGCGTAAAATTTCATTAAAGTCAAATAGTAAGTAAATATTATTGTAATCAAAATATCTTTTTATAGATATAATAACCAATAAATAATATAACTAACAATGTATAAAATACGAATACGTATAGGTAACCAATTATTAATTAATTAGTTATATATTGTTTAATTATGATGGTATAAAACAGCCGTATGTGCCAAACCAATGTTTTGCAATGACGTTGCAAGTTCATCCCCTCTGAATGCTCTTTTGGGCACCATATAAAAAAACACACAACAAAGTCAATTTACATATTTTAAATAATTTATTTTTTAATTAATTACCTTAAGTATAATTAACTACTAATAAATTTTTATTTAATACCTATGATTATACATATAGTTTCCCGTTTCAACAGATTCTGTAAATGAGTTAAGAAATCCCCAGATAAGAAATTTGTCAGTTCCATGTACGTGGTCTTCTCTACACACACGCACGCACACGCAAACATACACACGCACACCTACATAATTGGAAACTAATTAACTCTCACTTTACAGTAAGAATAACATATAAGTTGATATCAATTTTTAGAACAAATTTAAATATTCTAATTTAAAATTAAGTATATGTATAATAATATTGTATACAAAATATCAACACGATATGCATATTTATTGAACGTATACAAGATGTCGATAAGCTAACAAAAACGTATGTATAATATATATATATATGATATTTTTTTTGAACCAAAAATCATATGGTCTCCAGAAACAGTGCTTCTTGCTTATTGGTCAACCCCACGCTCTCAAATGAATCTGTATTTTCATCCTCTGTGAATGCCCTTCTTGGGTATTGCCTCACCTACAACAATTCATCAACGTGTGTGTGTGTGTGTGCGTGCGTGCGTGCGTGTGTGAGACCCGACAGTCATTTGCTAATTAATATTTTACTTAAATTTAACTGACAATAGATTATTTAGCATTTGGTAAATATTAAATTATTACCAGTCGATAGGTGCCGGGTTGTACTGCCCTGCTCAAATCAACGAAATCAAACAGATTCTGCAAAGAAAGGGAATGTTCTACTCAGAATACCAAAAATAATCCACAGCATATGCTAGTGATATATACTATTATAATTATATAAGCTATATTTAAAAGTTAATAATATACCTGAAGCTTATCCGACTTTCTAAATCGACGCCCATGCCTAGCGCCATCTGGCAAACGGACGAGTATAGTGACACCATTCTCATCCTCTGGCGTCGGTTCCGGTGGTAATGATTCTGCCTTTGCCGCTAGTTTACTCTCCAGCTCCTGTTCAATTAATTAAGACTTATATAAAAACTATAAATATATGTTAATATGTTTTGTTTACACAACGGATATCTGTGCTAGTTGTATATGGTTAGTGTTATAAAAATATATCTTAGCGAATGTACATGATACTTCAACAGCTAGGACTAATTCTTATGACCATATATGTACATAAGCAACACGCACACACACACACACACACACACAGATTATACTGCATATATATTTTCTTACTGCTGCGGCTTGCGACTTGCGCTGTTCTTCTTCTCTACGAAGCTTTTCCTTCTCATTCTCAGCTTCTGCTTCTTGCTTTGCTTTTAGTTCCTTCTCCCTGTCAGCTGCCAACGAGGCAAGGAACTCATCGTCCTGATAAAACATATCAAAACAAATTAATTAGTTATATGATGTATATAAGTACATCTATTCACACACACATAATGATATCTGCGTATGCGACGAATCAGCACATATATAACATATGCCTGAGAAAATACAACGCACAAGTTGATCCAGTATATGATTGCAGATTCGTATCATTTATGTACACCACACACACACCTGCTGTTCACGTAGGAGGCGCTGCGCAACTACTGTTGGAGATAGTGGCTGTGGAGGCTGTGGAGGTTGTTGTAGATCAAACTCACGCTGCAATGGATATGGAAGCCCCGAAAGGCCACCCCAAACACAGCCTCCAGCATCACCGCTTCATCGTGCTCTTCTGTAGAAATGCCTCCCCACTACATATATCAAATGGAAATGTTAGAATGTACTTTATTGCTTATTTGTGTGTTTTTCTCATTTTGATAAACATATGCACATATATAATACGTGTGTGTGAGAGAGGGGCGGGAGGGAAGGAGGGAGAGAGAGAGTACATGTCTTTTAACTTTAAAGGAAAATATAACGATCTAGATGAACAAAACCTACAATAGCTGCACATGCACATGCACATGGTTGTCTTACACACGTTAATGTTGTTCTAACCTCGTCAGATGGGAGCACATCACCATTAGCTTGTTGTGGAGGAGGAGGATTAGGCTGAGGAATGGGAAAAGTTGGTTCAACAACTTCAATATTACGTCGTGATCTCCGTCTAAGTAATGGCTGCTCTTCAGGCTCCTCCACTAAAAACGCACTCGGTGCAGGGACTGCCTTGCTACTTGCTCCAGAACTAGACACCGGGTTGTCTCTTCAGAGTTTAAGGATAAAATTAGCAATCTCAACACGATATACGTGTTTGTATGCAATAGTATTACCTCCGTCTTCTATATACTTCATGCATATATAGAGAGAGATACGTGCATACATCTGTAGATCCAATACATATGTATACATATACATATAGGTACACAACATACAACATATCTGAAGTCGGGTACCTTCTCGTCTCGTCCACAAGGGGAACGTCAGTATCATCGTAGGCCGAATCACGCCATCGCTTCTCATCTTCTGCAGTCTGTGCGAATCAAAGAACCGAGCGTTGCATTAGTGCAAACATACGAGGGTATTATATATGTGTCTGTTCTAAAGACGTTAGCTATATACACAGACAAAAAGACATAAACACATACGAGGGTATTATATATGTGTCAAATACGAGGATATTATATATGTGTGTGTACCAAAGACGTAAGCATATATACACAGATACCTTCAGTGATAAAGAAACAGCACGTGCAATTTCCTCGTCTTCAGAAATTGGACCACTAGCAACCGTAGTATCCTGCAAAGACTAAAACATCAACAGATGATGTATGCACTCAGATAATCTTCAATATATATACATATGGTGACGTATGATACACACAGACATACATATCTAATAAATATACTTGAGGACGAGTAAACAAGCATATACGTGCGCACACACAACTCTTACGTTTCTCTGTTCAGCATCTCGTTTGGAAGCTTCAATAGCGGCCTGGATCATCTCCTCTTCGACTTCAAAATCAACAGTGGGAACAGATGGCACTTCCGGGGATTGAGCAAAAGGCGGCACGTGTTCAGGGCTAGTGCGGTGATAACCAAAGTTGGTAAATCATCATCATCCAAGCTAACAATTCCACCTGTATGACCCCCAGGAATGTTCGCGTGCCCCGTCACGTCTTGAATGGTAAAGTTCGGAGGTGCTGCCGGCTCACTAAAACAATCCACATAAGTATACGTATATACACCATATGTGCAACCGTATACACACACACATAGAGCACACATACACCATATGTTTACCTGGGAGTGTCCTGCCAGTCGATGGGCACAGTTCTCACGTCTCTTGGATGGCTAACGAAAGGATCGTCACGAGGTGCAGAAGGCATATTCCGTTCGCCTCCGAATATGCTCCGAAGAGGATCGAGCATTGGCCTTGCCAAACCGCCCCACAAGCTTCTACTATCCTGAAGAATGGGTGCAGGTGCAGGTGCAGGTGCAGGGCTCATCCTCCTCCATATAATCGAGTCTCCGGTTCTTCACGCTGTAATGGAGGCCTACATTCACCATATTCGTAAATACACACATACACACAAACGTATATACATGTACATGAATACTATGACTGTATGTTATAAGTGTGTATGTGTGTGTGTCATTACATAACTCAAACAAGATACCAAATAAAGGGCGTCTCTTCTATAAATGAGTGATTCAATATAAACCATCAATGCATGCCCAAGTAAATAACTAAATCATAGATTCTAATGTGAACTAAATATTCCTTTATTGTTTGACATTCCGTCACTGTCGGTGATATATATACACACATAAAACTCTGTACAGTATGGTTACATACATCCATATACACAAAGTGATCCTTATATATATATATATATATATATAAAAAAATTATACTACTTGTTTGGTAGTATATATACATATAAAACTTACAGAGATGAGTCTCTTTCATTGAAGAAAGCATTGACAGCTGCGTTCAGGTCGCCATGATTCTCCTGAAATATGAAAATAAGGGAAATACCAGATTCAACCGCAAAAAAACATGGAAAATTCACAGATTAAAAGAAAAAAACGTATACAATCACGAGATTTATGGGAAGAAAGCATGATTAAAACGTAGAAACATGTAAACAAAGAGATTTACAGAAGATTGAAAATAAGGGTTTCTGAAGCGATGCTCACCTGCAGAGTGCGGATTGCCACGGCCTGTGATGCGCCAGTAATGCCAACGAACATATCTAACGCCTCGTTATCTGGCGCAAACTCCATCGCACTGTCTTCAATGAACCCTAAACGTGCTAGGTTTAATGAAAATCTCTTAAACTGCTACATCACGCAATGTGGAATATTCACTATTTCTATTGAATTTTTAATCGTTGGTAAATTTATTGAAATTAAAATTATCAACAAATAAAACAATATCTAAAATTATATATAGCAAATTTCTATTTACACTTCATACTGAATCAATATTATTATTATTGAAATTTAATTTATTAAACCCGGTGGATGCATAAACAATAAAATAAGAATACTAGTATGGATTTAAATATTTATAAAAATCATTAATGTATAATACAAACTTGTTTTAAGCAATTATCCACATATGAAATATAATTTGTTATTATCTTTGCTAAAACACAATTTTATTTTATCTAGTTGTTGTTAGAAAACCGAAGTGAACGCATCAGTTTTAACATGGCACACTTTAAATAATTACATTATAATTATAATACATTCGTATATATATTGGCATCTATATATTGAAAACTTGCTTAATATTTTCCGTAGTATTTGTACAATACTTAATATAGATAGTGTATAAATACGAAAGTTATAGTGTGTGTGTGTGTCTCTCTCTTCTCACGCACACACGCATGTACACACAGGTGAAATTTTTTGTATGTATGTGTGTGTATTATACGAAAGTTTTAAATATACCAGATATATGTTGTGTAAGACACTTCATTATTTTATATCTCTCTCACACACACATACACACACACATACATACATACTGTTGGTTCGTTTCTCTTTCAAACTAATTATGTGTTTAACATGTTTAATGTTGTCTTATTAGTTGCAAAGAAATTTTTAAAAAAACCATGCTTTTGATATATAAATACATACTTAATATATATATAATTGCTAGTGCTTATTTGTTTTTGTTTTTCAGATAGAGTATGATGTTTAAATAATTATTTTCTTATCAGAAATATATGCGTATTCATATTTAATTTTCTTTAATAAATTGTATATTTGTGTAAACTGTTTCTGATTGAAAAAAGAGAGGAAACTAAATATATAACCTTAACCATTGAATTCTTTTATTTTATAGAATATTACTGAGAATTAATGATTCTCAATATTTATTTGTTCTGAGCCCATAATATTTACCTGAAAATGGTTTTCTTTCATAATTAAGATAAAATTAAGTTATAAAATAAATAGATATATATTGTTTCCCAACGCTATGAAGTTCAGAAGAGAAGGAAGTGTTCATGTTAAACTGGACGTTCCCAGCAAGTAAACAATGATACTGTCTTGCTCGAGTGCCGTGTTATTGATACTGGTATTGGCATACCAGGTATGTACGTGTGTGTGTGTGTGTGCTTGTTAACTAGTTACAATGCAGAGACTGCTCTGCCATTCCTGTTTAAGAAGTACATGCAAGTGAGTAAACACACGCCAGGAAGTACGGAGGTACGGGTCTGGGTCTAGCAATATGCAAGCAACTGGTATTTATCTATATATTAAATATCATATTAAGTTTTAATAAATTACTAATACAGGTTGAGTTCATGGGTGGTAAACTCAATGTAACAAGCCAAGAAAACAAGGGTTCGACTTTCTCATTCACATTGCCTTGCAAGATATGTGAATGCTCAGTGTTCCAGGATACGACCAGCGGCAGTTTCAGATTCACCCCACGCTGCAAAAGGTCAAACACGGCTGACCAAGGTGATTCAGCAAAAGTCAACGGTAATTTCAACGGCTAGTGTTCAACCGTGGTCAACTGTCAAACAGTTGAGAAGATTCAAGAGGCGAATATGCCAAGGATATTACTAGTAGAAGATACCAAGTTGCAGGTACTGGTTGCACAGAAGATGCTAAAGATGCTAGGGCTCAGTGCAACTGTTGTCAATAACGGGCTAGAAGCGTTGGAGGCCGTCCGTAAGGAAAACTTTGACTTGATCCTCATGGTATGTAAATTTTATTTATATAATTTAAATAAATATAATAAATATTAATTTAGTTAATATTTGAAGTTTTTTGAAATGTTCAGGAACTAGTTAAATGAATAGATCCTGCAGCGACTGATTAAACAGCTCGTTCCTCAAAATTAAAGCTTAACTACTTCTTAAACTCGGTATATTCTAGTCACATATATATGAGATTCCTTTGGCTCTAATACTCACTTCTGGTTGTTACAATAAACTTTATTAAACACACATTAAACACTTTTAATTGAGAACTTTGACTTGATCCTCATGGTATGGAGATTATTATTAATATAAACATTATAATATAAACAAAGTTATTCTTTTTAAACTCGGTATATTCTAGCCACACTGTACGCAATGTTTAACTCGTAAGATTTTTAATACTTCTTGTTATAATAAACTTTATTAAACGCATAACAAATGCTTTTAATATTAACTAATATAGTTTTGTAATACAAAAGTATTTTGAAATATATACACACTTTCTTAATCCCCATTGTTAGGCAGGTGTATGCAGAAATATGTATGCATGTGTAAATACACATACCCGCTATTTACGTATGGAAGTTTTAAACTTCAATGTTCACTTCAAATTAAAACATAAAATATATAATTTAAAAATTAATAAAGATTTACAATTTATGGTATTTAATTCCAAAATGCAACTAATTAAACATATATTCACATGTGATAATTTATTAATATATAATATATATGATAATTTACTAATGCAAGTTCATTTTATTTTATTTCAAATTTGCTTTAAACTAAATTTATCATTGGAATATGCTAAGAATAAATTCCGAAGAGATGTATATGACGAGTGATGGAACATCATATGCACGTATACTTGGAATTGAACGTATATATGTAGGTACATAGATGGATATATCAGCTGTATGTATATGTATAGTTGATCTTATACGTTATTAATATTTATTAGCATATAAGAACATTTAAGAATATATTATTGATAATCAAAATAAACATAATAATAATATTTTTCCAAGGACATGTTTAGAAAAAGTACGTTTCTACTACATTTATATCATATTTATACATATGGTCCACCCATTTTACGTATGTGAACATACATAAAGACATTAAGCTCCTTAAATTAACACAATTTAAAACATTAAATACCCTGTATACTGTATATGGTACTATTAAAAAAAAGATTAAATAAACTATTTGTATATTATATATATAATTTAATATATCAGCAGCATTAACCTTTTATAACATATTCAAGTAGAACATTATTAAACAAAATATATTCGTTGCTTAAACACGAACTTATATACGTGTATATGTATTTATATATTGAAGTTAATACATTGGAGTCCTGTGGAGATCATTGCGTCAAGTGATCATTGTGTGTGTACGTCTATGTGTGTGCGTGGACTTATAAATATACCAGTTAGATTAACAAAGAACCTTGGTAAGTATCTGTGTGTATGGTCCTCTGATGGTTTCACTGTGTGTGTTTTTATCCTCTTCCTTAAAACAAACACGCGCGCGCGCACACGCACACACGATATATGTATATATGCATGCACTTATTTATTATGTACATATACAAACACATATGCACAGCTATTATTAATATTCCAGTTATATATGTATAGGTGCGTTGTACGTGTATAAAAAGTCACTTTGACAGATACGCATACACACAGTTATATACCATAGTGTATACATATACATAGAACAGAACAAGACATTTAAAGACTGAAGAACGTTGTATGGTTTACAAATACATACAATCACACATACTATGAACATGCTCACATAGAGAAATGTTTTGCCCACATATATATACATATAAACTATATGTTGATATACATAATTGTACATATTGTTATATAGCAGCACACTCAATTATTTATGAAGTGGCGCACTATGTAAAAGATACGAGAAATCATGTTTTATGGAATCTTATGATGTCATTGCCAATGCTTTACTCTTGATTTATAAGAAAGCAGCACCTGCTACGCTAAGTATATTCTAGTTGATGGCTTACGAATTTAAAGGAGTATGGCACCTTGAGTAAAGGCAAATGAAATCAATGTATTTTATAAGTTTGCTGTTTATATATTGGACGGTAATAAATATAAAACTTTAAATTTAACACCTCTGCATTTTTGTATTTGGTATAAGTTATTAATATTATTTAATCCCAAATGTAAAATAAAATACAGTTTTATGAACATTTTAAAACATACACTGTATATATGGTATGTGCGCATACTTTGTAATGTATATAGTTTATAAAAGTAAAATAAATGATTTGTACATTAACATACACATTAAATTGTATATAAGTCAGCCCTATCAAAGTTTGTTTCCCTATTTTTAATTTCATTTCTCTTATCATAGTTGCTTCGTGGCCATGGACAATTCCGTGGACTGGGATATGTCACTACCACTACACGAGCGGCAAGGGATGGAAACGTGCATGAGATTCACACCTTGATCACACAAGGTACAAATGTCAATGAGAGGGAAGAGGAAAACGGCCGGACGCCCTGCATTGGGCGAGGAATGCTGAAATTGCCCGTATACTTCTCGAAAATGGGGCAACGTCTCTGCACAAGACAACCATGGGCGAACACCCCTGTTTGATGCAGTCGCTGGAGAGAAGGAAGAGAAATTGGAGCTTATTCGTTTGCTTCTGGACCATGGTGCTGACATCAACGCAGTCAACAGGTGGCGACGGACACCCCTGCATCTGCAGTCTGGAAGGATGGATCCCCAGGTGTGATTAAGTTGCTACTCGACCGTGGTGCGAATATCAATGCAGTGATGAATGGGATGAGACTCCCCTGTTTTATGCAGCAGTCCGTAGAGAAGAGCTGCCAAAGGCAGAGAAGCTGGAACTTATTCGTTTGCTTCTGGACCATGGTGCTGACATCAACGCAGTCAACAAGCGGGGATGGACACCCCTGCATATTGCAGTTCTGACGGATGGATCCCCAGGTGTGATCAAGTTGCTACTCGACCGTGGTGCAAATATCAATGCAGTGGATGCATATGGTGAGACTCCCCTGTTTATGCAGCAGTCCGTAGAGAAGAGCTGCCAAAGGCAGAGAAGCTGGAACTTATTCGTTTGCTTCTGGACCATGGTGCTGACATCAACGCAGTCAACAAGCAGGGACAGACACTCCTGCATTTTAGTTATGACGGATGGATCCCCAGGTGTGATCAAGTTGCTACTCGACCATGGTGCGAATATCAATGCAGTGGATCGAAATGGTGAGACTCCCCTGTTTTATGCAGTCCGTAGAGAAGAGCTGCCACCAAAGGCAGAGAAGCTGGACCTTATTCGTTTGCTTCTGGACCATGGTGCTGACATCAACGCAGTCAACAGGTGGCGACGGACACTCCTGCATTTTGCAGTTCTGACGGATGGATCCCCAGGTGTGATCAAGTTGCTACTCGACCATGGTGCGAATACCAATGCAGTGGATGAATGGGATGAGACTCCCCTGTTTTATGCAGTCCGTAGAGAAGAGCTGCCAAAGGCAGAGAAGCTGGAACTTATTGGTTTGCTTCTGGACCATGGTGCTGACATCAACGCAGTCAACAGGTGGCGACAGACACTCCTGCATATTGCTTCTGACGGATGGATCCCCAGGTGTGATCAAGTTGCTACTCGACCACGGTGCGAATATCAATGCAGTGGATGAATGGGATGAGACTCCTCTGTTTATGCAGTCCGTAGAGAAGAGCTGCCAAAGGCAGAGAAGCTGGAACTTATTCGTTTGCTTCTGGACCATGGTGCTGACATCAACACAGTCAACAAGCAGGGACAGACACTCCTGCATATTGATGCATTCTTTGGAAAAGAGCTGGCAAAGGAAGACAGGTGGAGCTTATTCGTTTGCTTCTCGACCGCAGTGCGAATATAGATGTGGAGATGCTGGTAGATGCACCAGCGCTTAAGGATGCTGAGGATCGGAACTTTGTCTTGGGGTCTGCTTTTAGCTGCACTCAGGTAACAAGAAGAAGTTTGCAATGGCTCTAACTGTGCATAGTAAGTCTTCTGAAGAGTGGACCGCCGGCATGGAGGCAAGTTACGATGATGATATTCAGGCCTTTGAATCACTTTTCGTAAGTCTTCCATCAAATGAGAGAAGAGAATTAAATTTATCTACGTTTGTGAGGAACTGCCCTTTACTTGTAAGGTCTACTGGAGGTATGCCATTAATCTTTTGCATATGCATTAACATGTCCTTCTTATACTTTAATTGTGTAAAATTGACAATAATATGTGCATATGTCTAACTTCCGAACTCATAAGTAGAAGATGTATTAACTTGCATGCTCTCAACAGATTCATGGAAAATTACACAAACGAGGATATCTCTAAGTTGCTGTCAACTTTAGACATCAATAAGGCAGAAGGGCGGATGAAACGAACTCCTTTGCACTGGGCAGCTATTTGCCGGGACAAGAAGTTCGTGGGTGTCCTATATGAATTGAAGCAGTGCGACTTAAGTTTGAAGGATATTTATAACAAGTATCCATTTGAGTACAACCAACGTACCTTTGGGTCTGCTTTTCTAGTTGCACTCAAGAAGAACAAGAAGGAATTAGCGATGGCTCTGCTAACGTGTTATAATAAGTCTTCAGAAGAGTGGACCGCTGGCATGGAGGCAGCTACGATGATATTGATATTGCCATTTGATTGGGTTCTGAAATATCTTCCAGAAACGAGAGAAGAACATGTCTGGAAGAGCTGCCTTTCGCTTGTAAGGTCTACTGGAGGTATGCCATTAATAGTAGTGAGTTAAAATAATTAAGAGTGTCTTTAACCTGCATGCTCTCTACAGGTTCATGACAGGCTACACAAATGAGGATATCAAGCCCTTACTATCAATTTTAGACATCAACAAGGCAGGAGGGAAGATGAAACGAACTCCTTTGCACTGGGCAGTTATTTCCCGGGACAGTAAGTTCCTGGAAGTCCTATGTGGGTTGCAGTGCGACGTAAGTACGAAGGATAGCTATAACAAGTCTGCATTTCAGTACCTTGTTGAGTCGGGTGATCACCGCCTGCAAGGAATTATGCTGAGATCGAGGGAGGACCTACGCATTCAGTTAGAAGCGGAGTACAGGGAACGGCAAGTGTCCATCGACGCTGTGAATGCAATCTTGGTTGGAGCAGCTCTAATTGCAGGACTCAGCTTTGCTGGATTTATACAACCACCACTGGGCTACCCGGATGAGTCTAAGCCTTATTGCAATACACAGGGCATGGATGAAGATGTTCTGGATCTTCAACAGCCTCTCTTTCTACTTTGCCATGGCTTCGGTACTGATGAGTGCCAAAGGTGTTCACCCCAGACGTGGCATCTACATTGGAGAGGTGGTGAGGAGCATCCACGTAACACTCGTTTGGGCTTCCTCGTGTCTGACGTTTTCTGTTGTGTTTCGTATTGGCATTTGGTGCTGCCGGGTTTACACTGCTTCCGCAGAAGATGAAGTACCAGAGAGGCCTCATTGTCACGTCTTGCATAGGTGGATTTGTGTGCCTCGTTGTGCTTTGCTGGTTCCTCAAGAGCTTTATATCTTTGCTGCTAAGCTTGCACCTGTACTCCAGCATCAAGGCTACTCTGGGACGAGTATTTGCTAAACGGCCCACTACACAGGATGATGTGGACCGCGTAATGAATATGGTCTAACGTTTGGTGGGTCTTACATCATCTTCAATTCAGCCATCTCTTGTTTGTCAGCCTTGTACTAAAAACATAAATTGTTCCAAGTATACACAGCTTATACAAGAAAGTGTGAACTATAAAAGAATGTGTATTCTATGCTACAGGACCGAGTAACAGGAATGGCATATACTCTCTCCAGTCAAATATTCTTGGGTTTTGATACTCAAGAAACTGCCCTGCACAGAGTACAAACCCACCTTCAATCTGCAAAAGAAGGAAAAACAAAAAAATTAATTAAATAAAATTATTCTGTATATGTCTATGTGTAGCGTGTCCATATTGATTTAAAATTGGAACAAGTTATATATAGTAAATAAGACCATAATGAACATGGTTACTACTCAGACAGTTTGAAACTTACATTGTCACGACTCACCAATATAGTTTATCGTTAAGAACTATATAATTTTATTGATATGTGCATGTTTATTATATGGTAATAAATCATGGGACTATATAAAAAAATGGTTAAAGGTTAGTATAGCTACAGAACGAACTGTCTGTCTAAGTGACTAGTACTTAATAATACTTTTATATTAGTATTTTATTACCTGCTTTCTTCCGGTGGGGGGACCTTGATAACACAGTCTTCTCCATAGGCACTTCCCCAAACCATGTCCTCTGAAATGGACCTTCTTTCAAAAATGTAATAGAGAATTTGAGAGGACCATCGGCCTCAATATATAAATTTCCAGCTAAACAAATATACATTAGTATTACATTTATTCCTATACACAATTAGACTCTCTCTCTCTCACACACACACGCGCGCGCACACACACACACACACTGGATATGTAATTACCTCTCCCTCCACTTCCACCAGATGGACCACCATAAGGAATTTCTCCATTTTCTCCGATGTCTCTATAGTTATGTATAATACACATGTCCATATAAGTGTTGTTGTGTCTCTGCGGTATGTCTGTGTATGTCGATTAGAACAGATATTTAGTAATAAAAATTGTTATAATATGCTTAAGTTGTGGAGGGACATAATGTGTATATGCTTTTATTAAGATTAACTCTCTCTATATATATATCCTTTATTCATCTCCAAATATAATTATATTAAAAAGAATACTTTATATAATTTATTTGATAGTTAATTAATTCAAAAAAATCACTAGAAGATATTAATGTAAATTTACCCATTGTACACCTGTTTATTGGATACTTTCGGCCTTGTACTGTTTGAAACATAAACCTATAAAAAGTTAATTAGCAGGATGATCGGACCAGTAAAGTATGAAATATAAAAGAATGTGTATTCATGTACATAATATATATATATATATATATATATATGTATGTACATTATTCTAACGTTCATGTTAATCACTCTTAATATTAAAATTAATTATATTTAAATATATTTCAGATAGTTCAGAATACTTCATAAAAAAAAGAGAGTAACAAATGTATATTATTCATAATACTGAATATACATGCAGTATACATGTCTTCTCTATATACACATATCCTCTCTCTATGTGTATACAGAAAATAACTTAGTATACAACTACGACATGCAAACTAAGAGAAGTAACTCATGATTGTTACTTTAGTTACATGTACTCTATATTTATATATATATATATATTATATATATATATATATATATATATCAGGAGTTTTAAGTACTCAGCATTTATGCAAATTGTGTGTGTGCGTGAGAGAGAGAGAGAGAGAGAGAAAGTAGCACACACATCACCAATGACGATCTTATCCCCTTAGTGAGCATTCACTCCACTGTTTCAAAACATGTTGAAATCTCTGCAAAGACTCAAAATACCTGTCATTAGTTAAGATATATATAATATGAAATTTATAGTAGTTCATATTATAGCTCATAATATGTTTTATATATATTATTATATATATATAAGGTAAAATAAGAATCAGTACTATTAACAGTACTCAATTGTATAGCTAATGAGGTTTAACTATATAACTAAAAGAATATTCAATATAAAATGAAAAGTAATACATAACACCACATTAATATTAAATATACAGCATTATAACTACATAAGACATATATAGAGAATAAATTGTTAATACTAGAAACGATTTTATTTAATAGAAGAAACATCCATATACATGTGTGAAGGTTTAATAAATAAATGTAAAGTAAATAAACAATTAACGTTAAACTATATCAATCATATAGTGTTTAAATTTAACCTTTATGCTAATATTAAGCATAACTAAACTTTATACTGGTATATCATGTGAAATATGATAATAAATATTATATGTACTTCATGTAAAATATTTTAGATAAGAGTAAACTATGTAATGAATGATATATTAGAAGATAATTAAAAATAAATGTACTCTTCATTGTGTTAAAAGATAATCTACCACGTTTAATAAGAGTATATATGTTTTATAAGGTAACAAAATCTACATAATGCTAGTGAACTATGTAATGGATGACATTATTTAAAATATTAATTTTTAAAGCATTTAACAACTCAAAATTAAGTAACTAGTGTGCATGTAAACGATACTAGATTTATGATGTATTAAAGTTAAAGAACTAAAAGATTAAATAAAACTTACTCATTTGTGTAAAACGCTCTAAACCAGCACCATATATACAAAAAGTAATCGCCTTCAGGTTCGAAACTCCCCAATAGGAGCACTCCGTTATCTTTCAAGTAACTCCGCCATGTCAATCTTCACTGCTTCTTCTGCTGCTGCAAAATATACACATACGTGTGTGCGTGTGTGTGTGGGGGGGGGGAGAGATAAATTGTATAGCATAAACACGTAGCTTATACACACGATCCATCATATACAACTATCTATAACATTACATATCATATATATAGACACGTACACACACATGTATAGATACATATACACATTCCAACGGACTGAAATAGCTTAAACATACATTAATCCACCATACCTACACAGATGACACAGATACACATGTAGTATATACATACATGCATACGATACACATATGTATTTAAAAACATATGTGTATCTATACAAATATACCTACATACATGTAGAGAATACAATACATACACATATTCATACCTGTATACGTTGTTTTATTAGACTGAAGAAGCTTATAAGCAACATGAACGAGCTCCTTCGTGCCTTGTAGTGTTGCAGCACTAATAGGAAGAGTCTTCACACCACGTGATTCCCATCTTTCAGATGCTTCTGGAATATCCATCTTGTTAAAAGCTACGATGCCTTCGAAGCTAATAATGGATTAAATAGCTCTAGCTCTGTACGTATTGCTACATACTCGTATTCTGGTTGCTGACTTGTACCATCTATAACGTGTATCTGTGCAAAAAACATTATTCACACACACACACACACACAGAGGTGTGTGTTGTGTTGTATGAATAATTTATATATATAATGCATTGTTTATGTCCATGCATCCACAAAGTTAACTTTACACATATGAAGTACTGTATAGCATATGTGTATGAATATATACATAGTTCTTACCTCATGTATGCATAAATGTACTGTGCCACATACATGCACATGCACATCCACACACGCACACACAATGTAATGCAAGATTTTCTAATGAATGAATTAATTATTTAATTACCAGAAGTGTGACGAAGAAACTCATGCCCAAGACCATACCCAGAATGTGCACCTTCCAGCAGACCTGATAAGTCAGCTACGATCCCAATACACTTCATATATAAATATATATAAAACGTGTGTGTTTGTGTAAATATGACCCTATAAAGCTATATTTCATTATAACAAGGTTATATCAAAATCAATTGAACAAAATGATTTCAGTATGTGTGCGGACGTGACATGCAAACACGCAGGCGCACATACAGAGAGAGATAGATTTCCTTATGTTAATTGTGGACTAGTTATTTAACTTCTGTATACTGCACACGAACACGCACTAACCATGGTCGTCATAATCAAGTGAAACAACCCAAGTTTTTGGTAAAAGCGTAGTAAATGGATATGCAGCAACCTGCGGCCGCAGCTGATATTGCACTTAATAATGTACTCTTCCCTGCCACAAATGCACACACAAACCGTGAACAAGGAAGGATACATTTCGGCTCCTCGTTCACCCTTTTCAGATATCTGTGGAGTTCTATGCTTTGCCGATTTGAAAGAAGCGTTTCACGTCCTCCTCGTAGCAATAACTTTTGTTTGTCAATTCCATTAACAAATTCCTACAAATATATATTAGTTTATACTTTTTTATACTTTTTGTTGGTATATAGTTAACAAGTTACTACATAGTTATCCCGACATTAAAACGTTTGTTCTTAGCATATAACAGATTATTAGCTCGGATAGTTTGAAACTCACGACTCTTTAATATATATACTAGCAGTCCATCGTTAAAAATTATATGATTTTATTGATACGTGAATGATTTTACTGTATACGTATCTAATTATTACAATAATAGATCATCTGGACTATATATATATATATATATATATAAAAAAAACAGTATATAGTTATTGGTCGCTACAAAGCTACATATATAAGAGGGGGTCTATGCCAGCTTCGTAAACTTTAACTTAAACTGTATTTACTAGATTATATAAAACTTACTATATTAAAACAAAAAATACATACCCTAATTTTATTAC
The DNA here is from genome assembly GCA_003024785.1 of Selaginella tamariscina. Taxonomy (NCBI): domain Eukaryota; kingdom Viridiplantae; phylum Streptophyta; class Lycopodiopsida; order Selaginellales; family Selaginellaceae; genus Selaginella; species Selaginella tamariscina. Next base: position 414,674 of record PUQB01000023.1, on the reverse strand, counting down.
CTGCTGCCTTTTGCTTCTGTAAAATGAGTTCCCAACCTCTCCGTACGCACCATTCTTGGCACTTCCCTGAACCATGCCCTCCTCGTCCCGCTCTGAAATGAACTTTCTTTCAAAAATGTGAGAGAACCATCGCCTCAATATAAATTTCCACCTAAATAAATATACATTCATATGTCTTAATATATAAGTATTACACACGACTCTCCCCCCCTCCCTTCCCCTCCACAACACACACACACACACACACACGCAAACGTGCACACACTTGTATATGTAATGTGGTCCATCTGGTGGAAGTGGAAGAGGTCGTGAGGAATAAACTTCTCTATGCGAATACATATATACAATATTATATGTGTATACACATGTAATATATACAGTACCTGCTTTCACATAGATTTTGGCCGTGTCAAAACACGACAGGAACACGCTTTCTACTCGTCCTTGTTGGTGCCTTGTTTACAAAACATGTACATAGTTAAAGTTACATTAATAGATCATAATCTTCGTTGAAGTTACATTAATAGATCATAATTTGCAAATACATCTGTAGATATACAATATACACCAATACATATACATATAGGTACACAACATACAACATATCTGAAGTCGGGTACCTTCTCGTCTCGTCCACAAGGGGAACGTCAGTATCATCGTAGGCCGAATCACGCCATCGCTTCTCATCTTCTGCAGTCTGTGCGAATCGAAGAACCGAGCGTTAGTGCAAACATACGAGGGTATTATATATGTGTCTGTTCTAAAGACGTTAGCTATATACACAGACAAAAAGACACGAAAACACATACGAGGGTATTATATATGTGTCAAATACGAGGGTATATATATCACATACGAGGGTATATATATGTGTGTGTACCAAAGACGTAAGCATATATACACAGATACCTTCAGTGATAAAGAAACAGCACGTGCAATTTCCTCGTCTTCAGAAATTGGACCACTAGCAACCGTAGTATCCTGCAAAGACTAAAACATCAACAGATGATGTATGCACTCAGATAATCTTCAATATATATACATATGGTGACGTATGATACACACAGACATACATATCTAATAAATATACTTGAGGACGAGTAAACAAGCATATAGACACGTACGTACGTGCGCACACACAACTCTTACGTTTCTCTGTTCAGCATCTCGTTTGGAAGCTTCAATAGCGGCCTGGATCATCTCCTCTTCGACTTCAAAATCAACAGTGGGAACAGATGGCACTTCCGGGGATTGAGCAAAAGGCGGCACGTGTTCAGGGCTAGTGCGGTGATAACCAAAAGTTGGTAAATCATCATCATCCAGGCTAACAATTCCACCTGTATGACCCCCAGAATGTTCGCGTGCCCCGTCACGTCTTGAATGGTAAAGTTCGGAGGTGCCACCGGCTCACTAAAACAATTCACATAAGTATACGTATATACACCATATGTACAACCGTATACAAAGCACACATACACCATATGTTTACCTGGGAGTGTCCTGCCAGTCGATGGGCACAGTTCTCACGTCTCTTGGATGGCTAACGAAAGGATCGTCACGACGTGCAGAAGGCATATTCCGTTCGCCTCCGAGTATGCTCCGAAGAGGATCGAGCATTGGCCTTGCCAAACCGCCCCACAAGCTTCTACTATCCTGAAGAATGGGTGCAGGTGCAGGTGCAGGCTCATCCTCCTCCATATAATCGAGTCTCTCCGGTTCTTCACGCTGTAATGGAGGCCTACATTCACCATACTCGTAAATGCACACCTACACACAAACGTACATACATGTATATGCGTATTACAATCATGTTGACTGTATGTTATAAGTGTGTATGTGTGCGTGTCATTACATAACTCGAACAAAAGTATTAAGATACCAAATAAAGGGCGTCTCTTCTATAAATGAGTGATTCAATACGAACCATCAATGCATGCCCAAGTAAATATTAATCATAGGATTCTAATATGAACTAAATAATCCTCACTGTCGGTGATATATATACATCTAACTAAATTTTAAATTTTAATTTTAAAGTCAGCAATGTGCTTTTTAATATAGAATTTGTAATATAACGATACAATACTATAATATTTACTATAATATTTAAATGTGCACATGGCTTCTATTCTTGTTTCTTACTCCATATTTACTTTTATTTATTTATTTCATTATTTTATTTATTTATTTATATATTCCATTTTAAATATATATTTAGGTTAGATGATTAGATCTAATATTAATAATATCCTAAATAAACTAAGAATATGTAAATACTTATTTTTAAACCTTTAAAAAATATTAACCTGTAGTCTAAACTAGTTTGTATTAATTAATAAAGATTATTAGTTAATTATAATTTAAATGAATGAAGTATTGTATTACGTCAATTCCATTTACATAACTTGAGTATAATTGAAAATTCTAATACATTAAAAAGTTAATTAACAACAATACTTAAAATATGGTACCTTGTCTTAAATTTTAAATATAAAAATTATAAAATAATTATAAATATAAAATTACATTTAAAATATTTTTACTAGTCTTTTCCTCATTTTTCTAAAAATCTTAAAAATAGAATAATATAATCAATTCTTTTATGCAATTATACAATTGTATATAATTGAAAATCCAATCTATTAACTAATTATTTAATAAAATTTAAAATATGGTCATAGAGAGAAGGGATATTGCGCGTGTCACTTTAGGGTTTTACATACGTACTTATATATAGGTTTTACATACGTTCCTCCCATAACTTATATATAGGGTTTTGCGCATGTTACAAAGAGAAGGGATATTGCGCATTTCATAGAGTTTCTCATACATTCTTCTTATAATAACATGGGCGTCCCAGGATTCTTCCGATGGGTAATTTCAAGACATAGCAAGGCAGTGATTCATGCAAAGTATTTGAAATCCTCATTTTATGCACTATACATAGATGGCAGTAATTTTATCCATGACATTGTAGAAGCTAACCCTCCTTCAACGCACAGAAGAGTCTCTCAGATGGTTCTTGCAGCCCTAGAGGAGCTCATATCTACAGTTGCGCCATCTCGACTATTGTTCATAGCACTGGATGGCAAAAGCCCTTGCCAAAAGAGAGGAGTTAACATACAACCGCTAAACTTCGACATGAAATTGTTCAAGGTAGAGTTTGAGGTGGAGTTCAAGGAATTTGTAGAAAAAAAAATGAGGACAAACAACCATTGGAGCATGTTGAAAGTTGTTATCTCCGGCTCAAGAATACCAGGAGAAGGAGAACATAAGATACTGCAATATTTCAACTATTATACAAGTCTAAAGGGATCCGACACAAGGTCACTTCATTGCTTCTATGGGCGGGATGCAGATCTAGTGATATCTCTGGCGCATCGGTTTTCGGATAAGATTTATATATTAAGACCAGATGGGGCTCACAAGCAAGAGTCAAACAAGTTTATTAGAATCAATATGCTTAGCCAGGGGTTGATAAGAGATCTCCAGATAGAGAATGCTTCAGTAACCATAAGCAAGGGAAATGTGCAGATTTCGTGTTCTTATCATTTTTGTTGGGAAATGACTATCTACCTCCGTTGGGCTCCTTTGTGACAATCCACGACTTAAGGACGGTATATGCTCTTGTTCGTCCAGATATGGGAGGTGTCTTATTGAATATGGTGTATTAAAGCTTGAACGACTTCAAAAATACTTGAAAGTTCTACAAAAGAAGTTTCTAGATGAAACCCTAAGCCCCATTCAAGTAATGTTGGGATGGAGTATTTAAAAGGCTTAATGTGGGCTTCTCAATATTATTTTCAAGGGCATGCAAGTGACTGGGAATACACACTTGATGAGGGACCAAGCATTAGTGATTTACTACATAATTTGGATCAGCCAGTGGTGGTAACCACATTACTCACCTATATGCGTGCACATGCATGTGAAGATGAGTATGATGAAGTGGATACCATCACCATGTTTCATCCATGGAAACTGGTACCAACGAAGGTCCTGAGTCCGCGCCAAGGAAGTGGAGAAGGTGTGAAACATATCACACACCTATTGTGACACATAAGTGTAATCTCATTCATGTTTTGTGTAATAAATTGGAAGAAAAAGCTAAGTATAAATACACATGTATATTATTAAGTATTGAAATTGTTTCTTATTGTCATATACTGTATAATGGCCGTTTTGCACAAGAGTTAAAGGGTAATTTTTATGGGTTTTTACGTTTGTATATGTGCTTATAAATAACTTTAATTTATGTTATGTATGTTGCATTCACACCAAAATTACATGGAAAACAGTTATATATTAACTTGATGAAGTTACTTCAGTTACACTTAACATTTAAAGTATAGCTATACACTATATTATTTTTATTAATTAATAATTATATATATATATATTAAAATTTTAATATTTATAAATATATTCCATAAAATTTTATAGGATCTATGTATTAAGCATTAATTAATATTATAATACAAATTTATATATTTAATATAAACACATAATATAATATAGATTAATATATTTATTAATGGAATACTTATATTTACTCTTATTATGTCGTTACATATAATTTTATAAATATTAATTTCCATTTAATAAATTCACAGTGTTACATATAAATATAAATATTGAAAATTTTAATTTTATGTACACATGGGAATGTATTATATTTATCTTAAATACATAAGTATTAGTGCGAATTGAACACCCATAATATCAAAATTTATATTAAGAAAAAGGTTAATGCATATGTAAAAATACTTAAAGTGACACACTTTAGATGAGTGTGAAACAAATTTACATAAAAAAATTTTAAAATATGTTATTATGTTAAAGGTGGGTGCAAACTAGCACTAAGTACTATACACACAAGCACACACACACGCAATGCACCTATGCCTCACCAATGCACATTGAAAAGGCTTCTTAATCCCCAATTTGTCACATGAGGCAATACATATTGTGAACTACTAAAATATAGTGAAATTGATATCAAAATTTATTTTAAGGTATTCTAAGAACATTTAATGTGTAATAGATTTATTTATGGTAAGAAGACTCATATATATATATATATATATAATATATAAGTAAGGTTTTAAATTACTAAAGTATCTTGAATTTTTCAATTATATATGAAAAAGCTAGTAAACCATACACGTTATATGTACATACACAAAATGAACTAAAAGTCCTTTCTTATAAAAATTCATTATTAAGCAAAAGTGAGTTGGTACTTTGGTGATCGGGGACTTTACAGGCCAGAGATGGGGTGACTTACAAAGCCTTGGTGGTCGCTAGGACACTATTACCAGTTTCCAATCCTAAGGGTCCGTGCCAATGAGTCAGCCTTTGCCTCAAGAGCACTAGGAGGTGCTGTGATGGTATCACATTGGGTTGGGAGTGGAGCAAGAGGAGAGTAATTGGGAGAGATGGGGGAGATGAGGGACATAAAGAATCTAGAGATATACATATATTGCTTGGCCAGATACAATGTGGCCCTATAGAAGGTGGAGTAAGATACAAAGAAGAATATTGACTAGAAGGACCCCCAACACACTACTAGCCTTCCTGCTTATATAGTGGGTTGGGCAATGCTTAATTCCAGGTGGCACTCTCTCACTAGTCTACTACCTTGTGACATCGTTTTGCTTATAGCATTAAGCACCTCCCTCATGCATGTTGTCTCGAGTACTTTGGTAATTGATTTGAACGATCAAATCTATGCCTAAGTTAAGTGCCACTTAACAACTATCATTGTCGTTCAGTACTTGCTGTACCTTCCTGCTTGATCATTCCATCCCATCACTCATTTGTGCCAATTGGCAGTTAATGGTGGTCAACCACCTTCAACCATATGCCTGGACTTATTTGTTGGCACATCCTCGAGCCATGCCCTCAACCATTACCCCGTAGTGCTATCGAATATGGTGATCTTACTCTCATTGCAATCAGTTTCAACTGCGGCTGCGAACTGCGCCTCGGTATCTGGCGTAAACTGCAGTGTCTTCAATGAACCAAACGTGCTAGGTTTGATGAAAGTCTCTTAAACTGCTACATCCACGCAATGTGGAATATTCACTATTTCTATTATAATTGAGAATTTTGAATCATTAATAAATTTATTGGTTTTTTAAGAATTAAAATTATCAACAAATAAAACAATATCTAATTTTTGTATAGCAAATTTACTGAATCAATATTATTATAATTGAAGTTTAATTTATTAAACCCAATAAAAATTGGTAATGCATAAACATTTATAAAAATCATAATGTATAATATAAACTTTTTTTATGCACATATGAAATATAATTTGTTATTATCTTCTTTAAAACACAATTTTATTTTATCTAATTGTTGTTAGAAAACCTAAGTGAACGCATCAACTTTAAAAGTTTTAAACATGGCACATTTTAAATAAAACTTTCACATTATATTATAATACATTCATATATATATGTATTGGCATCTATTATATTGAAAACTTGCTATAATATTTTCTATAGTATTTGTACAATACTTAATATAGATAATGTATAAATATGAAGGTTATAGTGTGTGTGTCTCTTCTCACGCACACACATGTACATGCAGGGTGAAATTTTTATGTATGTGTGTGTATTATACGAAAGTTTTAAATATAAAGACCAGATATATGTTGTGTAAGACATACACTGCATTTATTTATATATTGAAGATCTCTCTTTCACACACACATATACACATACACAGGGTGAAAATTAACAACAATACTTAAAATATGGTACCTTGTCTTAAATTTTAAATATAAAAATTATAAAATAATTATAAATATAAAATTACATTTAAAATATTTTTAATAGTCTTTTCCTCATTTTTCTAAAAATCTTGAAATAGAATAATATAATCAATTCTTTATGCAATTATACAATGGTATATAATTGAAAATCCAATCTATTAACTAATTATTTAATAAAAATTTTAAAATATGGTCAGAGAGAGAAGGGATATTGCACGTGTCACTTTAGGGTTTTACACACATTCCTCCCATGACTTATATATAGGTTTTACATACGTTCCTCCCATAACTTATATATAGGGTTTTGCGCATGTTACAAAGAGAAGGGATATTGCGCATTTCATAGAGTTTCTCATACATTCTTCTTATAATAACATGGGCGTCCCAGGATTCTTCCGATGGGTAATTTCAAGACATAGCAAGGCAGTGATTCATGCAAAGTATTTGAAATCCTCATTTTATGCACTATACATAGATGGCAGTAATTTATCCATGACATTGTAGAAGCTAACCCTCCTTCAACGCACAGAAGAGTCTCTCAGATGGTTCTTGCAGCCCTAGAGGAGCTCATATCTACAGTTGCGCCATCTCGACTATTGTTCATAGCACTGGATGGCAAAAGCCCTTGCCAAAAGAGAGGAGTTAACATACAACCGCTAAACTTCGACATGAAATTGTTCAAGGTAGAGTTTGAGGCGGAGTTCAAGGAATTTGTAGAAAAAAAAATGAGGACAAACAACCATTGGAGCATGTTGAAAGTTGTTATCTCCGGCTCAAGAATACCAGGAGAAGGAGAACATAAGATACTGCAATATTTCAACTATTATACAAGTCTAAAGGGATCCGACACAAGGTCACTTCATTGCTTCTATGGGCGGGATGCAGATCTAGTGATGCTATCTCTGGCGCATCGGTTTTCGGATAAGATTTATATATTAAGACCAGATGGGGCTCACAAGCAAGAGTCAAAAAGTTTATTAGAATCAATATGCTTAGCCAGGGGTTGATAAGAGATCTCCAGATAGAGAATGCTTCAGTAACCATAAGCAAGGGAAATGTGCAGGATTTCGTGTTCTTATCGTTTTTGTTGGGAAACGACTATCTACCTCCGTTGGGATCCTCTGTGACAATCCATGACTTAAGAACGGTATATGCTCTTGTTCGTCCAGATATGGGAGGGTGTCTTATTGAATATGGTGTATTAAAGCTTGAACGACTTCAAAAATACTTGAAAGTTCTACAAAAAGAAGTTTCTAGATGAAACCCTAAGCCCCCATTCAAGTAATGTTGGGATGGAGTATTTAAAAGGCTTAATGTGGGCTTCTCAGTATTATTTTCAAGGGCACGCATGTGACTGGGAATATACACTTGATGAGGGACCAAGCATTAGTGATATACTACATACTTTAGATCAGCCAGTGGTGGTAACCACATTACTCACCTATATGCGTGCACATGCATGTGAAGATGAGTATGATGAAGTGGATACCATCACCATGTTTCATCCATGGAAACTGGTACCAACGAAGGTCCTGAGTCCGCGCCAAGGAAGTGGAGAAGGTGTAAAACATATCACACACCTATTGTGACACATAAGTGTAATCTCATTCATGTTTAAATTGGAAGAAAAAGCTAAGTATAATATACACATGTATATTATTAAGTATTGAAATTGTTTCTTATTGTCATATATGGCCGTTTTGCACAAGAGTTAAGGGTAATTTCTATGGGTTTTTTACGTTTGCATATGACTTATACATAACTTTAATTTATGTTATATATGTTGCATTCACACCAAAATTACATGGAAAACAGTTATATATTAACTTTATGAAGTCACTTCAGTTACACTTAACATTTAAAGTTTAGGCTATACACCATATTATTTTTATTAATTAATAATTATATATATTTTAAAATTTTTAATATTTATAAATGTATTCCATAAAATTTTATAGGATCTATGTATTAAGCATTAATTAATCTTATAATACAAATTTATATATTTAATATAAACACATAATATAATATAGATTAATATATTTATTAATGGAATACTTATATTACTCTTATCGTCAATTACATATAATTTTATAAATATTAATTTTCCATATAATAAATTCACAGTGTTACATATAAATATAAATATAGAAAATTTTAATTTTATGTACACATGAGATGTATTATATTTTCTTAAATACATAAGTATTAGTGCGAATCCAACACTCATAACATCAAAATTTATGTTAAGAAAAAGGTTAATGCACGTGTAAAATACTTAAAGTGGCACACTTTAGATGAGTGCGAAACAAATTTACATAAAAAAAATTTAAATATGTTATTATGTTAAAGGTGGGTGCAAACTAGCACTAAGTACTATATACACAAGCACACACACGCACGCAATGCACCTATGCCCACCAATGCACATTGAAAAGGCTTTTTAATCCCCAATTTGTCACATGAGGCAATACATATTGTGAACTACTAAAATATAGTGAAATTGATATCAAAATTTTTTTAAGGTATTCTAAGAACATTCATTGTGTAACAGATTTATTTATGGTAAGAAGACTCGTGTGTATATATATATTATAAGTAAGGTTTTAAATTACTAAAGTATCTTGAATTTTTCAATTACATAAGCTTTCATGAATGAAAAAGCTAGTAAACCATACATGTTATATGTACACACACAAAATGAGCTAAAAGTCCTTTCTTTATAAAAATTCATTATTAAGCAAAAGTGAGTTGATACTTTGGTCATCGGGGATTTTGCAGGCCAGACATGGGGTGACTTATAAAGCCTTGGTGGTCGCTAGGACACTATTACCAGTGTCCAATTCTAGGGGTCCATGCCAATGAGCCGGCCTTTGCCTCAAGAGCACTAGGAGGTGCTGTGATGGCCTCTACCCAAATGTTGTGAGGGCTCATGTACATGTGTGTAGGAGTTCCACTATGCGCAATGTTGTTGCCCCCTTGATGGTATCACATTGGGTTGGGAGTGGAGCAAGAGGAGTAATTGGGAAAGATGGGGGAGATGGGGAGATGAAGGGACATAAAGTCTAGAGATATACATATATTACTTGTCCAGATACAGTGTGGCCCCATAGAAGGTGGAGTAAGATACAAAGAAGAATATTGACTAGAAGGACCCCAATACACTACCATCCTTCCTGCTTATATAGTGGGTTGGGCAGTGCTTAGTTCCAGGTGGCACTCTCTCACTAGTCTGCTGCCTTGTGACATTGTTTTGCTTATAGCATTAAGCGCTTCCCTCATGTATGTTGTCCTGAGTACCTTGGTAATTGATTCGAATGATTGGATCTATGCCTAGGTTAAGCGCCACTTAACAGCTATCATTGTCGGTCAATACTTGTTGTACCTTCCCCGCTTGATCGCTCCATCCCATCACTCATTTGCGCCAATTGGCAGTTTGATGGTGGTCAATCCACCTTCAATTAGATGCCCGAACTTATTTGTGGCACATCCTTGAGCCATGCCCTCAGCAATTGACCCCATAGTGCTGGCAATATATGGTGATCTTACTCTCTATTGCAATCAGTTTCAACTGCAGGGCTGCGATGCTCGCATCTCGTAGCGTGGTTGCCCTCTATAGCCTTGCCTTGAACCCTGCATGGTACTCCTGAATTTGCTTAAGTTGGGCCTCTAGCTCCCACATCCACTCTTGTGAGCGTTGTAACTGCTATTCCCTTATTGCGAGGGTTGAGCATGTAGTTAGATGTGTGCCTCTAACTCCATGGTGGTTTATGGTGGGTCCTATGGGGCCTGGACAGGTCCGCGTTCCTTGCTCGACTGTGTCAAGCCATGATCCAGGAACAAGGAAGTGAGCAGGATTTCGAGAACAAGGAGGCTTGACTCAAGAGTAAGACAAGGAGTAGGATAGGAACTTGGAACTCAGGAACAGAACAAGGAGTAGGACAAGGAACATGATAGGAACTGGAGCAGGATAGGAACCAGAGCAGATAGGAACTAGGAACTCAGGAGTAGGACAAGGAGCAGGATAGGAACTGGAGCAAGATAGTAGGACAAGGAGCAGGATAGCAAACAAGGAGCTGGATAGGAACGGAGCAGGATAGGAACTAGGAACTTAGGAGTAAGACAAGGAGCAGGATAGGAACTGGAGCAGGATAGCAGGACAAGGAGCTGGATAGGAACCGGAGCTGGATAGCAGAATAAGAATTGGGAACTCAGGAATCAGGAGTAGGACAGGATTCAGGAGCAAGACAAGAACAGGACAGGACCCATGCAAAACAGGAACAGGATAGGATCCGGGAGCAGAATAAGATCTGAGAGCAAGACAAGAGCAGGAGGCAAGGAGCGAGACAAGAATGAGACAAGAACAAGAAATTAGAATGATCGTAGAATGACTGGTGTTGATAGTAACTGATTGTACAACAATTAGGTCGGAGCTTTTATGCTCACAAATCTAAGCTAATCTGGTCATGAGCCTAATCTAGTCACTAGCCATCCTTATCCTATAGGAATATCCTGTAAGCATATCATGTGGGAATATCCTACAGGAATATCCTGTGGCATATCCTGTGGGCCAAATCCTGTATCCCGTATCCTGTAGGCTAAATCTTGTATGTCGTATCATGTATCCTGTATCGGGTCATGACAGCACCTCCTCCCTAAGACGAGTTCCACGAGTCTTGGGACCTGGTTTAGCAGGATAACGCCATGAAAAGCAGCAACTTTGGAAGAAGCATGGAGTAAGTTGGATGCAGGTTTCCAAGTGCGATCGATAGGCAAATAACCTTTCCAATCCACCAAGTATTGGATTGGCGGCGATGAAGACGAGAATCAAGGATGGCTGCAACTTCATACTCAGGTTCACCGTCAATGACCACAGGAAGGGGAGGAGAAACAGCATGACCAGGAAGAGAAGAAGGATGATACGGCTCCAACAAGGAGGTGTGAAACACAGGATGAAGTTTCACCATAGATGGTAACTCGAGTCGGAAAGCTACAGGATTAACCTCCGCCACAATCTTGTAAGGGCCCAATCATTGAAAATCCAACTTAGAAGAAGGCCTGTTGGTGCGAATGTGTCGACGAAGAAGCCACATGAGATCACCAATTTTGTATGTAGGTGCCGGCTGACGGTGAGCATTAGCATGATGCTTGTATCATTCCTGTGCCTGCTGAAGATAAACCCGGAGATCATCCTGTACCTGACAAAGATGCTGGAGACAATCTGTACTGCAGGAGCGGAAGAAGGAGAAGCAGGAGGAGCAAAGTCAAAACGTGGATGGTGGCCTGTAAGAGCAAAGAAAGGTGTTTGTCTTGTAGATGCGTGAACAGAGTTGTTGTAGGCAAACTCCGCCATTGAAGAAGGTCCAACTAGTCGTCCTGCTAGTAACTGATGAAGCAACGAAGATATTGTTCCAAGGTCTGAATTGTGTGTTCGGACTGCCCATCAGTTTGCGGATGATATCCTGAAGAAAGATCCGCTTTAACCTGTAGACTCCGAAGAAGCTCTCGCCAAAATTTGGACATGAATTGTGGACCTCGATCGGAAACAATGCTCTCAGGAAGACCATGATGTCGAAACACTTCACGGATCACCAACTCAGCAGTTGTCTGACCTGTAGCTGTCTTGTTGCAGGATAGGAAATGAGCCTGCTTGGTGAAACGGTCAACCACCACAAGAACTGCATCGAATCCACGAGGAGGAAGATTTGTGAGGAAATCCATAGAAATGGATCTCCAAGGAGCAGAAGGAACAGGAAGAGGATGAAGAAGACTAGAGGATGCATGACGAGGCATCTTTGACCTGTTACAGGTGTCACAGCTCCGTACAAACCTTTCCACAAAACCTCGCAACCCAGGTCATCAATAATTGCAAGTCACCAACTCCACTGTCTTGGCCACTCCAAAATGTCCTGTAGTCGGGGTATCATGACAATCCTGTACCACACGAGTCCTGCAAACACCAACATGAACGTATAGGAGACCTTCCCGGTACAAGAGTCCGTCCTGTATGGCAAACAACTTGTAGTCTAAACGGGAACTGGAGGAAGAGGAGCTTGCGATGTCAGGACTAATGTGTGAGAACACATTCCTTGCCAAGTTGTTTGTAGCCAACTACGAATGGATGTCTTGTAGAAGTGTTGAATCTGCTGGAGCCTGATGAACCTGTAGTGCTGATGAATGGAAAAGAGGTGAATCCTGTCGAGGAGGAACCTTCGACACTGATACAGGATTGGAAGAACCCTATACAGAATCCGCGAACTTACAGGAATGGAGAAAGCCTGCGGATGTGCTGAGGAACTGACATGAGGTGAATCCTGTCAAGGAGGAGTTTTTAATACTGGTACAGGAACAGGCACAATCAATCCTGTCGCTTGTACTGCCTCAGATACTAAGGATGTATCCTGCACACAGGAAGGTACAGGATTGATCCTGGCTGCCGGAGAGGAAAACATGAGCGTCCTAGACCTCCAGTCGATCTGAGGATTTGCAACCACGAACCATGGCATGCCCAAAATGATGGGAGTCGACCGAGTCTTGATTAAGTTGAAGGAAATCGAATAGTTGAATGCGCCATGACTGCAAAAGAGAGGTTTGGTAGCATGGGTAACTGCGCCAGAAGCAATCAGACGATCATCGGCCACCTCTACAGGAACTGCACGCTTTAACTTCACCATCGGAATGCCATGTTAAGTTGTAAAAGTGTCACCCATGAAGCATGCATTTGCACCAGTGTCTAACAGGGCAACCTCCTTGAGCTCTTCGATCGTTGAGGTGAATGTGTATAGGAAACTTGAGTGATGAAATGGTATGAGCAACACCAATGGAGCCTGCACCTATGTCCAACTTCGCGGCTCCTAAACGAGTGGACATTGAACTTCGGCTTTAACTTCGCACGCTTGAACTTTCTGGCTTTAGCAGGACATTCCGCCACCTTATGTCCTACTTCACCACAATACAAGCATAAGTTTTCACTGCAACGGCGTTGCTTTTTCGCAGTTGAAAGTGGACCACACTTGTATTTCTCAATCTCCATAGGGACTACTCCAGAAGGTCGCAGGAACATGTGCCACAGCTGTAGGATTGGCTTGCAGGAACTGTGACGAGATTTTTCTTGACGACGCTTGAACAAACGGTTGTCGCAGTGAACGGCTTGTTGCATGATCTTTGTTAATGTTTGAGCATCCGGTAACGTAAGGAGAAGGTCCTTCATGTCATCCTCAACCCCAAACGGAAGTGTTCGATCAATGCAGTCTCGTCCCATGGAATGTTCGTGCAAATTGTTGAAATTCGGATGCATAAACGGAAGCTGGTCTGGATCTTTGTGTGAGCTTCCGTAACTTCGTGCATGCAGACGGTACTTATCGGGAATCTCTCCAAAATAGGCTTCAAAGGCAGCCATAAATCCTTCAAAGTCGTCCATCAAGGAGCAACCCAAGCCAGTGGAGATCCAACTAGTAAGGATGTCAAAAGGCCAACCTTTTCTGCATCAGTCGAGTAGCGGCATGGTTGCATGCGGATCAAGAGCCGGATCTGATTCAGGAAACCTTGGAATCGGCACGATTGCCACTGAACTTTTTGGCATGCTGATCTTCGGCTCTGAAGAAAAGTTCGGTGGAGAGGAATCATAGATGCTTGAGAGAGCCTGCGCAACAGCCTTGGAGGATGCATCAGCAGCTGCATGCGCCGCGTTGGTGGAACTTTGCAGATCAGTGATCACTTGGCATAAAGTGGCCAGTTCATGAAGCAACATTTGGTGCTCATGTTGAAAACGCTCAAAATCAACCATGATCTATGAAAGAAAAAGGAGGAAAACGAAGGAAGAGAATCAAGGAAAAAAAAAGTAATAAAAAATCAGGGAGCTATGAAAGTAGTTATAATCAAACTGTCAAGCCACGATCAAGGAACAAGAGAGTGAGCAGGATTCTGAGAACAAGGAGGCTTGACTCAGGAGCAGGACAAGGAGCAGGATAGGAACTTGGAACTCAGGAGCAGAACAAAGAGCAGGACAAGGAGCAGGATAGGAACCGGAGTAGGATAAGAACCGGAGCAAGATAGGAACCGGAGCAGGAACTCAGGAGTAGGACAAGGAGCAGGATAGGAACTGGAGCAGGATAGCAGGACAAGGAGCAGGATAGGAACTGGAGCAGGATAGCAGGACAAGGAGCAGGATAGGAACCGGAGCAGGATAGCAGGACAAGGAGCAGGATAAGAAATGGAGCAAGATAGCAGGATAGGAAATGGAGCAGGATAGCAGGATAAGGAGCTGGATAAGAACCGGAGCAGGATAGCAGGACAAAGAGCAGGATAACAAGACAAGGAGTTGGATAGGAACCGGAGCAGGATAGCAGGACAAGGAGCAGGATAACAAGACAAGGAGCTGGATAGGAACCGGAACAGGATAGCAGAATAGGAGCAGGACAAGAACTGGGAACTCAGGAATAAGGAGTAGGACAGGATTCGAGTGCAAGACAAAAGCAGGATAGGAACAGGAGCAAGACAGGAGCAGGAGGCAAGGAGCAAGACACGAACAAGAAAAGAACAAGAATGATCGTAATAAGACTGGTGTTGATAGTAACTGATTGTACAACAATTAGGTCGGAGCTTTTATGCTCACAACTCCAAGCTAATCTGGTCATGAGTCTAATCTAGTCATGGGCTAAGAATAGTGACCCTTATCCTCTAGACATATCCTGTAGGAATATCCTGTAGGTATATCCTGTAGGAATATCCTATAGGTATATCCTGTAGGAATATCCTACAGGCATATCCTGTAGGTATATCCTATAACCCGTATCCTATATCCTGTATCATGTATCCTGTATCCTGCATCCTGTATTCTGTATCCGGAATCCTGTATCGGGTTGTGACAGCACCTCCTCCCTAAGGACGAGTTCCACGAGTCTTAGGGCCTGGTTTAGCAGGATAATGCTGATGAAAAGCAGCAACTTTGGAAGAAGCATGGAGTAAGTTGGATGCAGGTTCCCAAATGCGATCGGTAGGCAAATAACCTTTCCAATCCACCAAGTATTGGAGTTGGCGACGATGAAGACGAGAATCAAGGATGGCTGCAACTTCATACTCAGGTTCATCGTTAATGACCACAGGAAGGGGAGGAGAAGCAGCACGACCAGGAAGAGAAGAAGGATGATACAACAAGGAGTGTGAAACACAGGATGAAGTTTCACCGTAGATGGTAACTCGAGTCGAAAAGCTACAGGATTAACCTTCGTCACAATCCTGTAAGGGCCCAATCGTTGAAAATCTAACTTAGAAGAAGGCCCGTTGGTGCGAATGTGTCGACGAAGAAGTTACACGAAATCACCAATCTTGTATGCAAGTGCTGGCTGACGGTGAGCATCAGCATGCTACTTGTATTGTTCCTGCGCCTGTTGAAGATGAACCCGGAGATCATCCTGTACCTGACGAAGATGCTGGAGATGATCCTATGCTACAGGAGCGGAAGAAGGAGAAGCAGGAGGAGCAACCTGTAGTGCTGATGAACTGACAGGAGGTGAATCAGGAGTGGAAAAAGCTTGCGGATGTGCTAAGGAACTGACATGAGGTGAATCAGGAGTGGAGAGAACCTGCGGATGTGCTGAAGAACTGACAGGAGGTGGATCCTGTTGAGGAGGAACTTCAGAAACTATGAATTGAGGAGAGCCTGAGAATGTGCTGAAGAACTAATAGGAGGTGGATCCTGTTGAGGAAGAACCTTTAGAAATCGTGAACTGAGGAGAGCCTGAGAATGTGCTGCTGACAAACTGACAGGAAGTGGGTCATGTCGAGGAGGAGTCTTCAACACTGATACAGAGATTGGAAAAACCCTGTACAGGAAACTGCGAATTGAGGAGAGCCTGAGAATGTGTTGACAAACTGACAGGAGGTAGATCCTGTCGAGGAGGAGTCTTCAACACTGATATAGGATTGGAAGAACCATGTACAGGAATCCGCAAACTTATAGGAGTGGAGAGAGCTTGTGGATGTGCTGAAGAACTGACATGAGGTGTTTCCTGTCGAGGAGGAATCTTCAACTCTGATACAGGAACATGCATGGTCAATCCTGAAGCTTGTATTGCCTCAAACACTAAGGACGTATCCTGCACGCAAGAAGGTACAAGATTGATGCTGGCTGCCGGGGAGGAAAACGTGAGCGTCTTAGACCTCCAGTTGATCTGAGGAATTGCAACCACGAACCATGGCATGCCCAAAACGATGGGAGTCGACCGAGTCTTGATCAAGTTGAACAGTTAAATGCGCCATGACTGCAAGAGAGAGGTGTGGTAGTAACTACACCTGAAGCAATTAGACAACCATCGGCCACTCTACAGGAAGTGAACGCTTCAACTTTACCACCGGAATGCCATGCTGAGCTGCAAAAGTGTCATTCATGAAGCATGCATTTGCACCAGTGTCTAACAGGGCAAACTCCTTGAGCTCTCGATCGTTGAGGTGAATGTGTATAGGAAACTTGAGTGATGAAATGGTATGAGCAACACCAATGGAGCCTGCACCTATGTTCAACTTCGCGGCTCCTAAACGGAGTGGACATTGAACTTCGGCTTTAACTTCGCACGCCTTGAACTTTCTGGCTTTAGCAGGACATTCCGCCACCTTGTGTCCTACTTCACCACAATACAAGCATAAGTTTTCACTGCAACGGCGTTGCTTTTTCGCAGTGAAAGTGGACCACACTTGTATTTCTCAATCTCCATAGGGACTACTCCAGAAGGTCGCAGGAACATGTGCCATAGCTGCAGGATTGGCTTGCAGGAACTGCTGACAGGATTTTTTCTTGACGATGCTCGAACAAACGGTTGTCGCAGTGAACGGCTTGTTGCATGATCTCCGTTAATGTTTGAGCATCCGGTAACGTAAGGAGAAGGTCCTTCATGTCATCCCTCAACCCCAAACGGAAGTGTTCGATCAATGCAGTCTCGTCCCATGGAATGTTCGTGCACAATTGTTGAAATTCGGATGCATAAACGGAAGCTGGTCTGGATCCTTGTGTGAGCTTCCGTAACTTCGTGCATGCAGAACGGTACTTATCGGGATCTCCAAAGTAGGCTTCAAAGGCAGCCACGAATCCTTCAAAATCCTCCATTAATGGGTCGTCACGTTCCAGCAAAGGGGCAACCCAAGCCCGTGGAGATCCAACTAGCAAGGATGCCAAAAGGCCAACCTTTTGTGTATCAGTTGAGTAGCGGCGTGGTTGCATGCGGATCAAGAGCCGAATCTGATTCAGGAAACCTTGAAAATTGGTGCGATTGCCACTGAACTTTTCTGGCATGCTGATCTTCGGCTCGAAGAAAAGTTCGATGGAGAGGAAACCACCGATGCTTGAGAGAGAGCCTGCGTAGCAACCTTGGAGGATGCATCAGCAGCTGCATGCGTCGCGTTGGTGGAACCTTGCAGATCTGTGACCACTTGGCGCAAAGTGGCCAGCTCGTGAAGCAACATTTGGTGCTCGCGTTGAAAGTGCTCAAAATCGGCCACGATCTATGAAAAGAAAAACAAAAAGAGGAAAATGAAGGAAGAAAACGAAGGAAAAAAGTAACTAAGAATCGGGCTATGGAAGCAGTTACTATCAAACTGTCAAGCCACAATCCAGGAACCAGGAAGAGAGCAGGATTCCAAGAACAAGGAGGCTTGACTCAGGAACAAGACAAAGAGCAGGACAGGAACTAGGAATTCAAGAGCAAGACTGGAACCGGATAGGATCCAGGAGAGACAGGAACAAGATAGGATCCGGGAGCCAGACAGGAAGGCACAGGACAAGATCCAGGAACAAGATAGGAACTGGACAGGATCCAGGAGCGAGACAAGGACAGAACAAGAAGCAAGGAGCAAGACAAGAACAAGACAAGACAAGATTGATTGTAGTAAGACTGGTGTTGATTGTAACTGATTGTACAACAATTAGGTTGGAGCTTTTATGCTCACAACTCCAAGCTAATCTGGTCATGAGTCTAATTTAGTCATGAGTTTAATCTAGTCATGAGCTAAGAATAGTGACCCTTATCCTCTAGGCATATCCTGTAGCATATCCTATAGGCATATCCTGTAGGTATATCCCGTAGGAATATCCTGTAACCCGTATCCTGTATCCTGTATCTGGAATCCGGCATCCTTTATCAGGTTGTGACAACATTTATCAAGAACTTTAACTTTTTGAATCCTAATCTCTACCTTCCTCATGATGCCCTTAAGCGCCACCTTGGCTTGGTTCGCCATATCTATGAGGAAGGGTGAGGGCTTTGGGGGTGGCATCCCTAACTCTTAATGGAGTTCTGCCGACATGATGTTTATGGCGGATCCCCCATCTATAATCACATTGTGGACTGTGTAGCCCGCCATTTGGACGGGTATAGTAGGTATATTGTCCATGAAGTCTACTGCTATCATTGTGACCCTTGGGGGGACTATAGTGGGCCCGTGGAGCTCCCAAGTAAGGACTTCATATAGTCGTAGAGATCTCTCCTAGGGTCATCAACACCTAGTTTTCCCGCACCTTCCCCGCGAGGACCTCGTGTAATCCTGTCTTCCCTCTTGCCCCTGGACCTTATGCAAGTCTCACATGTTTCGCAGAAGCCTCCACTTCTGCACACCTCCGCACTCACTGTCCTGGTTTTGCGAGTTCGGCTGCCACTTCCTCCTCATTGGATTCCCCGTTGTCTTCCTCCTCAAGGTCAACTGGTAATCCTGTCTGTCGAGCTTGTGATCTTGTGATTGCCCCGCATTGCAGCTTTGGTGGTGACACATGGTTGTCTTGTGGCACAGGGACTGGTGTTGTCGGGGCCGGAGTTGGTCCTTTGGTTACCCCTGTGGCCTTTGGCACATGTGCTTCTAGCATGTGTTTGAGCATCACGATCCAGGAGCATCGGTATAGTGGGTGGTGCCTGCTACATAGCGTGCAAATCAACTTCTGGCGCTTTGGTCGTCTGTTCCTGTTGTCATACCTTGGTTGGTAAGGTTGGCGCTCCTGAGAGTGCAACCTTTAATTGTGGTCTCTTGATTGCGACCTATGGTGGGCTGGCCACCACTACTAATCCCGTGCCTTGGGTCCCTCTGATTGTCCGCCTCCTGGTGCTCGATGGCCTAGGCAATTGCTTGGGGTAGCGTGTTGTTTATGAGCTTGGTCAACTAGTAACAGTCGTTCGTGTGTGGGATCCGTGGACATTACACACCTTATAATACTTGTCCCCACACGCTGTGTATCCTAAATGGGCGAGGGTGGTAGTTAGGTCCTCCTGTTGTGCTGCTGCCTTGTGGGCTTCCCTTTGTTGTAATTGCTCATGCTCCTTGGCTCCCGACCACCGCTTCTTTCTGGCGGCCCTATGGCCGTTCAAGTGGTTTCTCCTTGTTCGGGTGGTGTCCTTCACTCCCTCAATTTGATTTGTCTTGTGCCCTTCTCTCCTAGTGTCTCTTAGCTTCCTGCCGTTCCGCCTTCTTGGCGTACTGGAGTAACTTGTCAAACATCTAGTTATCGTATAGCCTGATCCACTTATGAATCTCCACCCGTAATCTCTTTTGGTACCACATTTTCTTGATCAGGTCAACTAGGGCATCCCTTAGCTGGGCGATGTATCGCAGCATGTGGACCATGTATTCGTCGACTGACTCTCACACTTTCTATTTGAAGCTAGTTAACTTATGGATTACTTCTTCCTCACTCTTTTCCTTCCAGAAAGTATCCAAAAACACCCTATGTGTGGTTTCCTAGCGAGCTCCCTCGTTTGCCTTGTGGAATCGCATCCACCATGTGTGTGCTTTTTTGTCCAAAGTGTAAGAAAATGCACTCAGCTTCTTGTGGTTGTCGCTTATGTTCCTCAACTTGCATACTTGCTCGAACTTGTGTCCATGCTGGTTTGCATCTTCACCCTTTACTCCTCGGAATGCAGGTAAGGGCACTGTTACTGTGCCCTCATGCATCCAATTGAGCGTGCAGGCTAGTAAGGTCACCAAATCGATTCCCATGGCATCCCATTGAGCCTAAGAGGTGCTCTAATCTGATCTCCACTTTGGACATGTTGTAGTCCATGACCCAGTATCATGCGGTACCTTTTTTCTCCTTCGCACCCTTGCCCTCCAGTTGAGGGTAGGTGACGAGGACGAGCACCAACCTGACGGCTGGTGGTGCGGCATACCTTAGCTGGATAGAATTCCCTCGTTCAGCGGGTGGCTTGGTAGGACTGTGTGACCCTAGAATCCCCTCACGATGTCAGAATGATTGTGGCTATCAGAGCGGATTATCCTCGCCTTGAGACGTATCCCTCATCTCGTGGTTGTTACGACTTGCCGTGTGCCCTTGTGGAATTCCCTTGCAAGGTCGATATAGTCTTGCTCACTTGGGCGGATTTCTCTTGCCCCAAGACAAAATCCCTCATCCCTTACCCAGAGTGACCATTGTGTGGCCCCCCTTGCTAGTACCTCTTCCTAGTTAGTCATCTTGTCAACGTCCAGTCACCTTCATGTGGGTGGTCTTCCCATGTGTAACCCGGCCTTCTGGAGCCTCAGGCTCTCATTTTAGCACTCACCCTGGCCTGCTACATCATCCGATTAGCTGAACTCCTAATGTTTTGTCTGTAATTGGTGCCCTTCCCTAAGTGTCACGACCCAATACAGAATACAGGATTCCGGATATAGGATATGGGTTGCAGGACTTTCCTACAGGATTCCGGATATAGGATATGGGTTGCAGGACTTTCTTACAGGATATTCCTACCAGGATTCCAGACACAGGATACGGTTGCAGGATATTCCTACAGGATATGCCACAGGATATGCCTAGAGGATAAGGGACATGTGGATTCATCTTAGCCTCTGCATGCATGCAGTCACTTTTGCATGCATGCAACCACTTTTAGCACTCATGCCTAGATTAGCTCTTGGAGTTGTGAGCATAAAGCTCTGACCTAATTGTTGTACAATTAGTTACTATCAACACCAGTCTTACTACGATCAATCTTGTTCGTCTTGTTCTTGTCTTGTTTCCTGTCATGTCCTGTCTCGCTCCTGTTTCCTGTCCTGTTCCTGGATCTTGTCCTGCGCCTTCCTGTCTTGCTCTAGATCCTATCCTGATCCTGTCTTGCTCCTGAATCCGTCCTGTTCCTGTTCCTAGTTCCTGTCCTACGCTGGATCCTGCTCCTGAGTCAAGCCTTCCTGTTCTAGGAATCCTGTTCTCTTCTTGGTTCCTGGATCGTGGCTTGACAGTTTGATAGTAACTAATTGTATTGTGGCGGAGCAGGACACAAGGTGGCAGATTGTCCTATGAAAGCCAAGAACTTCAAGACGCGTGAAGTTGAAGTTGAAGTTCAGTCGGAAAACTCCAATGTCCACTTTGTCTAGGAGCCGCGAAGTTGGACGTAGGTGCAGGCTCCATTGGTGCTGCTCATACCATCCCATCACTTAAGTTTCCTGTACACATTCATGATTAGCAGTCTTGTCTTGTACACATTCATGATTAGCTTGACAGGTTTAGGGTTTTGGAGATCCTGATAAGTACCGTTTTGCATGCACGAAGTTATGAAAGCTCACTCAAGGATCCCGACCAGCTTCCATCTATGCATCCGAATTTCAGCAACTTTGCACGAACATTCCATGGGACGAGACTGCATTGATCGAACATTTCCGTTTTGGGTTGAGGGATGACGTGAAGGACCTTCTCCTTACGTTACCGGATGCCCAAACATTAGCGGAGATCATGCAACAAGCTGTTCGTTGCGACAACCGTTTGTTCGAGCGTCGTCAGGAAAATCCCGTCAGCAGTTCCTGCAAACCAATCCTAGCTGTGGTACATGTTCCTGCACCACCTTCTGGAGGTTCCTATGGAGGTTGAGAAATCCAAGCGTGGCCTCTTTCCGCTGCTGAGAAGCAACGTCGTCGCAGTGAGAACCTGTGCTTGTATTGTGGTGGAGCAGGACACAAGGTGGCAGATTGTCCTATTAAAGCCAGGAACTTCAAGACGCGTGAAGTTGAAGCTGAAGTTCAGTCGGAAAACTCCAATGTCCACTTCGTCTAGGAGCCGCGAAGTTGGACGTAGGTGCAGGCTCCATTGGTGCTGCTCATACCATCCCATCACTTAAGTTTCCTGTACACATTCATCTTAATAATCGAGAGCTCATGGAGTTTGCCTTGTTAGACACTGGTGCAAATGCATGCTTCATGGATGACACTTTTGCAACTCAACATGGCATTTCGGTGGTGAAGTTGAAGCGTGCAGTTCCTGTAGAGGTGGCCGATGGGCGTCTATTGCTTCTGGCGCAGTTACCCATGCTACCGAACCTCTCTCCTGCAGTATGGCACATTCAACTGTTCAATTTCCTTCAACTTGATCAAGACTCGGTCGACTCCCATCATTTTGGGCATGCCATGGTTCGTTGTTGCAAATCCGCAGATCGACTGGAGGTCTAGGACGCTCACGTTTTCCTCTCCGACAGCTAGGATCAATCCTGTACCTTCCTGTGCAGGATACATCCTTAGTATCTGAGGCAGTACAAGCTACAGGATTGACCGTGCCTGTTCCTGTACCAGTGTTGAAGACTCCTCCTCGACAGGATTCACCTCATGTCAGTTCCTCAGCACATCCGCAGGCTCTCTCCACTCCTGTAAGTTTGCGGTGTCCTGTACAGGGTTCTTCCAATCCTGTATCAGTGTCGAAGGTTCCTCCTCAACAGGATCCACCTCCTGTTGATTCGTCAGCACATTCGCAGGCTTTTCCACTCCTGCGCAACCACGGACTCCTGTACAGGATTCTTCCAATCCTGTACACTCATCAACACCCACAGGTTTTTCCAATCCTGCCTCTCTTTTGTTACCTGCTTCTGTTCCACCCCCAAGATCCTTCCTCTTTTTCAGTCACAGCTCCCTCCTTCTCCTCTCCGAGTTCTTACCACTACCATGCATGAACTCGCCACTGATCCTGCTCCTTTCCACCTTTTTGCCTTTCAAGTAACTCCTACGTCCTCTTCTACCTTTCCTGTATCCGACTCTCCTGTTTTTCAATCTCCTTCTCCTACTCCTCCTTCTCTCCTTCTTCCCTACCATCCAAGTATCACGCTTTAAGGACGTTTTTGACAAGCACAAGGCTGCAGTTCTTCCTGTTCACAGGTCCTACGACTGTCCTATTGATCTTGCGAAGGAAAGACTCCACCATTCGGACCGATTTATGCATTGTCACCCACAGAGTTGGAGGTTCTTCGTCAGTACATCGAGGACAACTTGGCATCCGGCTTCATTCGTCACTCAAAGTCCCCTGCAGGAGCGCCTATCTTCTTTGTCAAGAAGAAGGATGGGAGTTTACGTTTGGTTGTGGACTACAGGGGTTTGAATCAAGTCACCATTCGGAATCGGTACCCGTTGCCATTGATCCCGGAACTTCTCGATCGGCTGCGAGGAGCAAAGGTGTTCACGAAGATCGACTTACGAGGGGCCTACAACCTTGTACGGATTCGTCCCGATGAGTGGAAGACTGCCTTTCGTACAAGGTATGGACATTTGAGTACACGGTATGCCTTTCGGCCTTACCAATGCCCCAGCCGTGTTCCAACACATGGTGAACGACATCTTTCGTGACTTCTTGGACCAGTTTGTGGTGATCTACCTCGACGACATTTGATTTTCTCCAAGGACCAGGCGGCACATGACAAGCATGTACGACTAGTTCTAGAGCGGCTTCGCGAGCATGGCCTGTACGAAGTTGGAGAAGTGTTTTTTCGATAGGGATTCGTGGAGTTCTTGGGCTACATCGTCTCTCCTGCTGGCGTTTCCATGGACATGCACAAGGTGAAGACCATCGTGGAGTGGGAGAGGCCCAAGTCGTACGAGATGTACAATGTTTCCTTGGCTTTGCAAACTTCTACAGGCGGTTCATACAGGACTTCTCCAAGCGTGTACTTCCACTCACGAACTCACCAAGCGCACAGGTTTTCTCTTGGTCCGACAAGGCGGAACACGCATTCACAACACTCAAGGACGCCTTCACGACAGCTCCGATTTTAGCACATCCTGACCCTTCTCATCCTTTCTTCATTGAAGCAGATGCCTCGGATTTTGCAGTAGGATCCGTCCTATCGCAAGTTGGAGAGGACAAGTTGCTTCATCCTGTAGCTTTTCACTCTCGTAAGTTCCTTCGGCGGAGATCAATTACGAGATTCATGACAAGGAACTCAAGGCCATTGTGGATTCGTTTGAGGAGTGGCGGCATTTCCTGGAAGGTGCTGCACATCCTGTACAAGTTCTTACGGATCACAAGAACCTGGAGTACTTTCAAACGGCTCGAGTTCTCAGTCGGCGACAGGCTAGGTGGGCGGAGTTCCTATCACGTTTTGACTTCGTCATCGTCTACAGGCCCGGTTTTCGGAATGGCAAGGCGGACGCATTGTCTAGGCGCTCTTACCTTGCACCAAGCCCGGGCGATCCTGCATTTGACTGTCAAAGGCAAGTGTTGTTGGGTCCTGATCGATTCCGGCTTGCGGCACTGCAGGTTCATCAGGCTCCAGCAAATTCAACACTCCTACAGGACGTCCGTTCGCAGTTGGCTACAGACGACTTGGCAAAGAATGTGTTCTCACACATTCATCCTGACGTTGCAAGTTCCTCTTCCTCCAGTTCCCGTCCAGACTACAACCTGTTCACCATACAGGATGGACTCCTGTACCGGGAAGGTCTCCTGTACGTTCCTGTTGGTATTTCCAGGACTCGTGTGGTACAGGATTGTCATGATACCCCGGCTACAGGACATTTTGGTGTGGCCAAGACAGTGGAGTTGGTGACTCGCAACTATTGGTGGCCTGGGTTGCGAGGTTTTGTGGAGAGGTTTGTACGGAGTTGTGACACTTGTAGCAGGTCGAAGATGCCTCATCATGCACCCTCTGGTCTTCTTCGTCCTCTTCCTGTTCCTTCTGCTCCTTGGAGATCCATTTCTATGGATTTCCTCACAGATCTTCCTCCTTCTCGTGGATTCGATGCAGTTCTTGTGGTGGTTGACCGTTTCACCAAGCAGGCTCATTTCCTACCCTGCAACAAGACTACAGGTCAGACAACTGCCGAGTTGGTGATCCGCGAGGTGTTCCGACATCATGGTCTTCCTGAGAGCATTGTTTCCGATCGAGGTCCACAATTCATGTCCAAGTTTTGGCGAGAGCTTCTTCGGAGTCTACAGGTTAAAGCGGATCTTTCTTCAGGATATCACCCACAAACCGATGGGCAGTCCGAACGCACAATTCAGACCTTGGAACAGTATCTTCGTTGCTTCATCAGTTACCAGCAGGACAACTGGTTGGACCTTCTTCCAATGGCGGAGTTTGCCTACAACAACTCCGTTCACGCATCTACAGGACAGACACCTTTCTTTGCTCTTACAGGCCACCATCCACGTTTTGACTTTGCTCCTCCGCTTCTCCTTCTTCCGCTCCTGCAGTACAGGATCGTCTTCAGCATCTTCGGCAGGTACAGGATGATCTCCAGGTTCATCTTCAGCAGGCACAGGAACGATACAAGCATCATGCTGATGCTCACCGTCAGCCGGCACCTGCATACAAGATTGGTGATCTCGTGTGGCTTCTTCGTCGACACATTCGCACCAACAGGCCTTCTTCTAAGTTGGATTTTCAACGATTGGGCCCTTACAGGATCGTGGCGGAGGTAAATCCTGTAGCTTTCCGACTCGAGTTACCATCCACGGTGAAACTTCATCCTGTGTTTCACACCTCCTTGTTGGAGCCGTATCATCCTTCTTCTCTTCCCGGTCGTGTTCTTCTCCTCCCCCTCCTGTGGTCATTGACACTGAACCTGAGTACGAAGTTGCAGCCATCCTTGATTCTCGTCTTCATCGCCCCTCCAATACTTGGTGGATTGGAAAGGTTATTTGCCTACTGATCGCACTTGGGAACCTGCATCCAACTTACTCCATGCTTCTTCCAAGGTTGCTGCCTTCCATCGGCATTATCCTGCTAAACCAGGTCCCAAGACTCGTGGAACTCGTCTTTAGGGAGGAGGTGCTGTCACGACCCGATACAGATACAGGATTCCGGATACAGGATATGGGTTGCAGGATTTCCTACAGGATATTCCTACAGGATTCCACACAGGATACGGTTGCAGGATATTCCTACAGGATATGCCACAGGATATGCCTAGAGGATAAGGGACATGTGGACTCATCTTAGCCTCTGCATGCATGCAGTCACTTTTGCATGCATGCAACCACTTTTAGCACTCATGCCTAGATTAGCTCTTGGAGTTGTGAGCATAAAAGCTCCGACCTAATTGTTGTACAATCAGTTACTATCAACACCAGTCTTACTACGATCAATCTCGTCTTGTCTTGTTCTTGTCTTGTTTCCTGTCCTGTCCTGTCTCGCTCCTTTTCTGTCTGTTCCTGGATCTGTCCTGCGCTTCTGTCTTGTTCTCGGATCCTATCCTGATCCTGTCTTGCTCCTGATCCGTCCTGTTCCTGTTCCTAGTTCCTGTCCTGCGCTGGATCCTGCTCCTGAGTCAAGCCTTCCTGTTCTGGAATCCTGTTCTCTTCCTGGTTCCTGGATCGTGACTTGACACTAAGGGGGCTTTTCGGATAAGGCTCTTCCTCCCTCTTTATGGGCATCCACGGTTCACCCGCCTTACCCTGGTGGATGACGGCAGCCCTGGGTTTCCTACCTTGCGTCCCTCATGGCGTTGACCATGCAGGACCTTTGGCTCTCATCTATCCACACTAATTTTGCTGCCTCGAGATTCCTGTCTCCAGCACAGGCCTTCCCTCTCCTAGGGTTCTGTCACAACCGATACAGGATTCTAGATACAGGATACAGGATGCAGGATTCCGGATACAGGATACAGGATATAAGATACGGGTTACAGGATATACCTACAGATATGCCTGTAGGATACTCCTACAAGATATACCTATAGGATATTCCTACAGGATATGCCTATAGAATATGCTACAGGATATGCCTAAAGGATAAGGGTCACTATTCTTAGCCCATGACTAGATTAGACTCATGACCAGATTAGCTTGGAGTTGTGAGCATAAAAGCTCCGACCTGATTGTTGTACAATCAGTTACTATTAACACCAGTCATTCTACGATCATTCTTGTTCTTGTCTTGTTCGTGTCTTGCTCCTTGCCTCCTGCTCCTGTCTTGCTCCTGGTTCCTATCTTGCTCTTGTCTTGCTCTTGAATCTTGTCCTACTCCTGATTCCTAAGTTCCTAGTTCTATCCTGCTCCCTATTCTGCTATCCTGTTCCAGTTCCTATCCAGCTCCTTGTCCTGCTATCCTGCTCCAGTTCCTATCCAGCTCCTTGTCTTGTTATCCTGCTCTTTGTCTTGCTATCATGCTCCGGTTCCTATCCAGCTCCTTATCTTACTATCCTATTCCATTTCCTATCCTGCTCCTTGTCCTGCTATTTTGCTCCATTTCTTATCCTGCTCTTGTCTTGCTATCCTGCTCCGGTTCCTATCCTGCTCCGGTTCCTATCCTGCTCCTTGTCCTGTTATCCTGCTCCAGTTCCTATCCTGCTCCTTGTCCTACTCCTGAGTTCCTGCTCCGGTTCCTATCTTGCTCCGGTTCTTATCCTACTCCGGTTCCTATCCTACTCCTTGTCCTGCTCTTTGTTTTGCTCCTGAGTTCCAAGTTCCTATCCTGCTCCTTGTCTTGCTCTTTGTTCTGCTCCTGAGTTCCAAGTTCCTATCTTGCTCCTTGTCTTGCTCCTGAGTCAAGCCTCCTTATTCTCAGAATCCTGCTCACTCCCTTGTTCCTGGATCGTGGCTTGACAGGTTTCTTGCATAGACTCTGCTCCCTCAGGGGTACTCATCAAACACGAGTTCGGCTCTTCGGTGTGGGGCTCGTTGTAGCTGTCACTTTCACCTACCGTCAAGAGGAGGTGGAGGGCTTCCATCATCCTATCATCCGTCCTAGTAGGTCATTGCCAGGTGGGGTCGCCCATCTAGGTGCTGTTCATTGCCGCACGCTCCTACACTTGAAATGACATCCGGATGTGCTGTGGGTTCTTCATACCTTTCTTCGTCGTCTGTGGCTTGCGACCGTCTCTGATGCTGTTGTGCTGGGTTTATCATTTCTCGGAGGTTCATCCATGTAGTGTTTGTGTTGTTTCCTCGGATTGGTGAGGCAAGGGCCGATTGTGACAATCGAGGTGGCTCTCTGCCCTCCATTAACCTATCTCGGCCCGCTCGACACATCCTCCTGGCCAACTGGTACTCACTGATCTTTAGTTGTTCAAACTAGCTCTCCGGTCTGTAGGCTGCAACTCTGCTTGCTACTATGAACTCCATCCGTTTGTAATTAATATCCCTCTATGGTCATCACAAATGGTCGTTGGGGACTCCACATGCCAGATGTGGGGTGACTTATAAAGCCTTGATGGTCGCAAAGACACTATTACCAGCGTCCAGTCATGAGGGTCCATGGTAGTGAGCCGGCCTTTGCCTCAGGAGCACTGGGAGGTGCTATGATGGCTTCTACCCAGACACCACGAGGGCCCATGTACAGGTGTGTAGGAGTTCCACTATGTGCAGTGTTGTTGCCCCCTTGATGGTATCGCTTTGGGCTGGGAGTAGAGCAAGAGGAGAGTAATCGGAAGAGATGGGGGACAGAAGGAATCTAGAGATATACATATATTGCCTAGCCAAATACAGTGTGGCCCCAGAGAAGGTGGAGAAAGATACAACTAAGAATACTGACTAGAAGGACCTCGACCCATTACCAGCCTTCCTGCTTATATAGTGGTCGGCCAGTGCTAGACCCTAGTTCCAGGTGACACTCTCTCATTGGTCTGCCGCCTTGTGACACCATCCTGCATGAGCATTTAAGCGCCTCCCTTCCGAGTATCTTGGTAGTTGATCCGGACGATCGAATTTATGCCTGGGTTAAGCGCCACCTGACAACTGTCGTTATCGGTCAGTACATGTTGTACCTTCCCCGCTTGACTGCTCCGTCCCGTTGCTCATTCGTGCCGGCTGGCAGTTTGATGGTGGTCAACCATACTCATTCGCTATAAAAACATACACTTCCTCTAAAATGGATAACTCATCCCAACATTATACACCTGAAATTTCATATAATACCATATACATAAAAGATTTTTTATGTTTAATATTTGATGTATTCATTTATATTGTATAACTTAAAAGCTATAAAGTAAATTAATAAATTTATTTAGTTATTAAATTAATTTTATGATAAATTATGTTTAAATAAAAGAAGAGGTGGCTTTTCATATCGGCCTTCATTCCTTCATTCACATGCCACATTTTTATTAATAAAATATTTACAGTCTTTTGTCAAGCATAATGATAAAAAATAACAATAGCAATTATGTACTTAAATATGTTTGAAATTAAAAACATTACATACTTATTTTTTACAAATTCATACTTAATAATTACATTATTACATTCAAGTTAAAAAAGTTTAACACTAATTTTGTTATTCATGTTTAGCATTTGCAATGTTACCTTAATAACTAATAATCTTATATAATAAGTTTATTCTGTTTGTCCTTGTGTATGTCGTCAATGCCCACTTAAATTCCATGTGATGATTATTTTAAATTCCATCCACATGTTATCCTAAACTTAATCTAATATCTTAAATTCACGAGGTTAAGATAGATTAAGGGTATAGCTTAGGGATAAACTCATCATGTTAAGGATAAGAGTTAGGTTAAGCGTCAGTTAAGTATAACAATTAGGCTAAGGGCCGATTCACACCACACATTAACTTATGAACATTAGTTAAATTTAATGTAATTGTTTTTACACCAGCCTAAACATTACATTAAATTTTGAAAAGATAATGTAATGTCATTTGTTAATGCAAATCTATTCACACTAGTCAAACATTAAATTAAAAGATAATGTCTAGCTAATGTTTTCTTTATAAAATTTAATATTAACTTAATGCCAAGATTTCTTGGCATTAACTTAATGCCAAAGGTTTAGGGTTTATATTAGGGCGTGGAAACGGCAAGAGATCCAAATGCTCCTCCCACATTGTAGATAGGTGAGTATATATTTAAATTAAAATTTTAAATTAAATTAATTCTTTAAATTAAGGTTTTTAAATATTAAATATTATTTTAAATCTCAATTTGTGTGTGTGCATATGTATGTGGAAACTAAAGAAAAATTCAAAATTTGCGGAACCTAAAATAATATTTAATATTTAAACATAATAAATTGAGCTTTTAATATAAAGTTAATGTAAAACATATGTGAAAACACATATATGTTAATAACTCTAATGTAATATGATGTGAAGTCATTTACATTACATTAAATTAAGTTAGGTTACATTAACTAAAAATTTTTAATGTTGTGATTAACTAATGTTGGTGTGAAAATCAATGATATTAACTAATAACATTAAGCTAATAACAGCTAATGTAATGTTCACAACTTAATGTGTGGTGTGAATCGGCCCTAAGGCTTCAGTTTAAAAATAAACTCACAATGTTAAGGATAATAATTAAGTTCTAAGGGTAAACCCATATAATTGGGTTAAGGGTCATCAACCCAAAAACTCAGCTAAGAATAATAACTAGATTAAGGATCTAGCTTAAGAATAAAATCACTATGTTAAGAATAATAACTAGGTTAAGGGTTATTAAATAGGTAAGCTCATGCATGAGTAAACCTAGAAGGTAACTTAGGGATAAACTCACATATGAAGAATAATAATTAAATTAAGGATAAAATCACCAGGTTAAGAATAATAAGTAAGTTACTCAAGGATAAACTTATCAGGTTAATAATGGGGTTAAGGGTCCAACTTAGGAATAAACTCACTATGTTAAAGATAAAAGCATAATTAAATAGCTAAGCAAAAATATGAGTAAATTTAGGATTTTAAGAATAAACTCAAAAAATTAAGAATAACAATTGGGTTAAGAGTCATTAAATAATTAAGCAAATTCACCAAGTTAAGGATAACAACTAGGTTAAGGGTGTAATTTAGGAATAAATTCATAATTAAAAATAATAATTGGATTAAGGGTCCAACTTGAGAATAAAAACATGTTAAGAATAATAACTAAGTTACTAGGCATGGGTAAACCTATAAAAGAACATAACTGAGAATGTTTATGGTTATTTAATTAGTATTTTTTAATATTAAAGAAATATTCTTTAGAATAATTAAAAAAGAATATTCTTTATAATGTATGTTTAAACATAGAATATTCTTTAAAACATTCTAGTTTTGTAATTGACCCTTTAATAAGTTATAATATTGGTGGACAAAAAATTCATAATATTATAAAAGTAGAAGGTATTAAATTATACAATATATTATATTTAAAATTGTATGGGCCTAATATTAAAGTTATTAAAGAGCATGAGAGGTACATTATATAAATATATATGTCGTTATTTAAAATATTAATATTTAAATAAACATCAATAAAAATTTGTAACAGTAATAGTATATATATACAAAATTCTATATGGTCAATCTAGTTTATATAGTTAAGGATACAATTTAATACTATTCTTGTAGTTTGTTGATTGTGATTTTATAAATGCTTCTTGGTATCCAGTCATATTAAATGGATTTAACATTTATAAAACATATTAGATCTTTTTAATTGGAGACCAAGCATACATTGTACCTTTCTCTTTTCTTCTCATGTTATTTTTTTTGCAGTTTGAACTATGTAATCTTTATCATACTGTTGTGTTGTAACGACTTCAAGTGTGTCAATAATTTGACCCATCCAAATAAGCTAATTATATGACACATCTAGAGAATGACAGACGATCTTTAGTTTTTGAAAATCTTTACAACAATCAAAGCATGGTTTAGGTTTTTAATTCTTTTGTTTAACAAAGTGTAGGGTTTGCACTTCCACATCACTATTGACTTTTATGTCATTTGCACTTATTAATGTAGTTTGAATCTCTTCCTGCCACCTTGTTTTAAGCCAAAAAAGGTGTTGTAATTATATATGTGTAACAACATGCCCTTCTAATTCTCGAATAACAATTTCCTAATAATTGACCACATGCTTATATAGTTTTGAATAACCAGTTGCTTTATCAGATCTTTTTGTGTCACATACTTTTTAATGCCATCAATAATAAACTCTTATTTCTTTAGTTGGCACTAAATGGAATAGGGTCTAGTTATTCTTTTGGAAGAAGTGGCTTTTGTATTTTTAGTGATGAGTATTGAATATGATCTTTTGTCGAAAGAGTTTTTTGTTGCAACATTAATAGACATATGTGCCATTAACAAAACCACATTTCCATATAACTCCCTCTTTGAGGATTTCAACATTATCGTCTTGTTATACAACACACAACACAATTATTCTAATGCCTCACATCTCACAACGATGCACAATAATCAGTTAACACAATTATTCGCAATGGCCATGCAATGGAAGCCTCATGAATTAATACCTAAAACCCTAATCTTCAAGAATATGAGAAACAATCAAAGTAGATTAAAAATAATCAAACGGCTTTTTAAACTTCAAGAAACTATTCAATCATGCAAGCAAAAGTACCTCTCCAGATTCAATGGTTTCTAAATCATGCTCCACATCCTTAGCAACACTCATCTTGATGACAAAGGAATAAAATGAAACCCTAACTTGAAGTAGAATATTCTGTAAATGCCGTTAATACAGCATTAGTATAGGAATTGTACAATTTTGTTATATAATTTTCAAAATGAAAACATATCGTTGACATTCATAATTATCAGTCTTTCTTGTTCATAATTAATATGTTTACCAATTCACAATTATGTGGATGGACACATTTATTTATGTCAACTCGTAATTGAACTATATGAAACATTCATAATTAAATAATTATGTTCATAATTAGTTATCATAAATTCATAACTAAATTTTGACATTCACAATTACAACTTTATGAAATTCATAATTATTTTTTGGTGAGTAACATAATTATTTATTGCAAAATTCATAATTGACCCGTATGAAATATTCACAATTAGATAGTTACCATTGCAAATTACAATATTTACAATTAAAACAGCATGAGATTCACAATCAACCTATGGAGATTAGGGTTGTGTTACGTTAGGGACTCTCCCCACACACACATTCTATAATCAATTTAATTCAAAATTAAATTGATTATAATGCATGTTGTAACTAAAATGGGCATGGCTATAGTTCCATTTCCTAATAATTAGCAATTTTAGCTATTTAATTAGCATTTTCTAATATTAAAGGAATATTCTTTAGAATAAATGTTTGAAAATAGAATATTCTTTAGAATATTCTATTTTCTAATCGACCTTTAATAAATTATAGCGTTCATTGAACAAAAATTAATAACATTATAAAAGTAAAAGTATTAAATTATAAATATATTATATTTAGATTGTATGGCCTAATATAAAAATTAAGGAAGAGCATAAGAGGTACATTATATAAATATTGATGTTGTTATTAAAATATTAATATTTAAATATAACATTATTAATTAAAAATTTGTACTAGTAATATATATATATAATATACAAAATCCTATAATAATATAGTTAATCTTCCATATCTTTTTATAAATTTATATAGTTAAGTAAACAATTTGGTATTATTATTAAAGAGTTTATAATAATTATGAATATTAAATATATGATATTTTATAATTTTGTAATTGCTTTAAGCTTCATAAAACATACATTCTCTTGCAGTTTTGTTAATCATGACTTTATCAACGTTTTTTGTTATGACTTCAGATATGTCGATAATTCGACCTCCAAATAGGTTGATTATATGACACATCTGGAGTAATAAGGACGATCATTAGTTTTTAAGATCCTTGCAACAATCAAAGTATGATTTAGGTTTTTGTTTTTTTGTCCAACAAAGTGTGTGGTTTGCACTTCCACATCACTACTTGCTTCTATGTCGACCACATGCTTATATAGATCTAAGTAACCAGTCACCTTATTACATCTGTAAAATAATTGTTAGCTAGCCTTATAATTACCAATATATATTATTTACTTTGTTAATGTGTGACCCATGTTTGAACTAAAAGCTTCATTAGTCCTTGAGAATTTATTTTATGTACAAATATACATGAAATATACAAAAATGTCTTATGTTACACTCATTCACAACTATTTATTACTTTAATAACTCATTAATAATTCATCTTCGCTGTTACTTTCTGATATCAGGTAAGTGTGCAAGAATTCAATAATAAATACCTTCTTTATATGCTTGCACAGCTAAGCTTCTTCACCAAATCTTCTAGCGCCTTTTCTAAAGAAGGATTTTTTAGAACAGTTTTCTGCAGGTAGTGATGTTACTCCATAAAGTCTTTGTAAGCTTGTCATGATTCGTAGTGTTCAACTCGGTTCTCCGCTGTTAAAGGACTGCCATAAGAAGGCGTTATGGTGATGTTCTTCTTTCTCGCGTTGACATGCAATAGATTCTTGCCCAATTTTCCAATTGGTTTACCCATTGGACAAACATATCATCGTTTGTCACCTACAAATATTTGTTGACCTTCTCATATGCTAGAGTCGAGGTCCAACCCAGTTTATGGCAGTGTATTTCTAACCACTCCTTAAAGTGTCTGATCGTTTTTAACTCCATTGCCTTGAGATGAAAAGGAGAGGTGGGCTGCTGTTGTTAAATGTAGTTTGCCATCAGCCACCAAATTAGCTAACACATCCATCTCCTCCACTGTAGTTTGTTCAGAAGCTTCAACCATGTGAGCTTGAAGTCGTTGTTACATCCTTCGTAGGTTGGACAGACTTAGCCTTGGGCGTCTTACTAGGTTTTTTTGCAGACTTCTCCGAAGGCTTCACTTGTTTGCTTTTTCTTTAGTATTCCTTTTGCGAACGATGCCATGATTCCCACCCATTTGCAAAGACCTTGTCCTTGGGGCAAGAAATCAGCATCATATGAAAGATGTTTTCTTCATGCCCACCTAGGCAAAATCAACTGCTGCAATTTCTTCAGCTCTCTACAAATGGAATAATTAAAAAATTAATATACTGGCAAGATAAATCCTGCTAAGAATTTTTCTTACCTGGTATTCCACACTTTGTTTTCTCCTTGCAGTAGCTCTTTATAGCTGCCCAAGAGTTATCACATGGATCGCTTGTGTTTGAACTTCTCCTATATTTTGCTATTGTAGTGGTTGGTGTCTGCAGCATCCCGCTCTGCAGATAACTTATGGTACTGCTCAGTTATGAGATTCGGCATAGCTAAAAAAGCCAATCTTGTCGAATTGTCGTCCTTCATCTTCTCCATGAGATCAACTACACATTCCTAGTTGAGTGGCCTATAGTTGAAGTTAGGGTTAACGCTAACACTCGTAAATCCTGTCATTTAGCATCATTTCCTTGTGGCTTATCGCAGCATGGGTGCAGTTGATAGAACGCCATAAAACTTTCTTTTATGGTCAGAATCAAGATGCGTGAGCCCAACTGCAACTGTTCTAGTGTTCTAACACATTCTTCCACCCTCCGAAGATTCCTAGGCAAATTGAACATGATCAGTAAAGAACTTAGGACCGAGCTACCCTCTTAATCTCCCAAATAATATCATTGTGTTCTTCTTCAATACAGGGTGGCGGGATTAATCTCGCCCACCATTTCTAAAGATAGGGAAGGGGTGGCAGGATTAATCCCGCCACCGCTTCCCTGCCTCTTGAATTTATGTGTGAGAAAAAGATATATAGAAATTATAATATACATATACATACATATATATAAATACATGTGTGTGAGAGAGAGATAAATGAATTATAATATACAGATACACATGTACATATAAATACAGGTGTGTGTGTAAGAAATAAATAAATAAATTATATTATACATATATACACACATACACACACATATATATGTATATGTATATACAGGAGTGTGTGTGAGAGAGAGAGATAGATAAATATATTATTTATATAATAAACACACATATATATTTGTATATGTATATACAAGAGTGTGGCAGGATTAATCCCGCCACCATTTTAAGGCCTCCTAAAAAGGTGTTATTGAAATGGTGGCGGGATTAATCCCGCCACCAGAAGGGTGGCCGGATTAATCCGGCCACTCCTTTTAGGGCTCCTAAAAATGGTGGCGGATTAATCCCGCCACTCCTTTCTAGGAGACCTTGAAATGGTGGCGGGATTAATCCCGCCACCATAAGGGTGGCCGGATTAATCCGGCCACTCCTTTTAGGGCTCCTAGAAAGGTGGCGGCCACCATTTCAAGCATGTGTGTGTATGATAAATAAAAAATACAAAAAACTTATAAAATATATATAAACATGTATATATACATACAATTGTGTGTGTGAGAGAGAGATAAAAAATTACATATATACAAATACATACATACATATACATTCAAGAGATAGATAAAGTAATTATATATATATACAAATACACAGGTACATACACATACATTCAAGAGATAGATAAAGTATTATATATATATACAAATACACAGGTACATACACATACATTCAAGAGATAGATAAAGTAATTATATATATACAAATACACAGGTACATACACATACAGTTTGTGTGTGTGTAAGAAATAAAAAAATAAATTATATTATACAAATACACACACATATATATATGTATATACATGTGTGTGTGTGTCTATGCGAGAGATACATAAATAAATTAAATTATACAGATAGTATACATACACACACAAATTATACGTATATGTATATACAGGAGTGTGTGTGTGCGAAATATATATATATATATATATATATTTATACAGATAAACACACATATATATTTGTATATATATATATATATAGAGTGTGGCGGGATTAATCCCGCCACCAGAAGGGTGGCCGGATTAATCCGGCCACTCCTTTTAGGGCTCCTAAAAAGGTGGCGCCACCATTTAAAGCATGTGTGTGTGATAAATAAAAAAAATATCAAAAAATTATAAAATACATATAAACATGTATATATACATACAATTGTGTGTGTGAGAGAGAGATAAAGAAATTACATATATAAAATATACACATACATATACATTCAAGAGAGAGATAAAGTAATTATATATATATTATATATATATATATACAAATACACAGGTAATACACATATGGTTTGTGTGTGTGTAAGAAATAAATAAATAAATTATATTATACAGATACACACATATATATATGTATATACATGTGTGTTGTGTGTCTGTGCGAGAGATACATAAATAAATTAAATTTTACAGATAGTATACATACACACACAAATATATATGTATATGTATATACGGTAGTGTGTGTGTGCGAGATATATATATATATATTATACAGATAAACACACATATATATTTGTATATGTATATATAAGAGTGTGCGTGTGTGAGAGATAAATAAATAAATTAAATTCTACAGATACACACACATATATATGTTTATGTATATATAGGAGTGTGCGTGTGTGTGAAAGATGGATAAATAAAATATAGTATATAGACACACACACACACACATATATATATGTATATATATACATGTGTGTGTGTGCAAGAGATAGATAAATAAATTATAATATATAGATATTGTATATGTATGTACAGGTGTGTGTGTGTGCAAGAGATAAATAAATAAATTAAATAATACAGATGCACACACACACATATATATATGTATATGTATATACAGGAGTGTGCGTGTGAGAGAGAGATTTAACCTTGCTGCACCGCCGCCTTTAAACCCTATTTGCATCACCGTGCCTTCTTACACCACTACGCCTTTTAGCCTTCTTGTGAGAATGGATTTATGAATATGTGGTGCTGTCGCTCTCAAATCTTTCGCTGCCTTTCTCCTCCGCCGCCTTGAAACCCTAAGAATATACCCTAAACCCTAGAATCAATAATATATATATTAACCCTAAATAAATATTCTTTCATTATATTATCAATAAGTTTATTGTGTTTGTGTGTAAGTGTGTGGGTGTATCACATACACACAATCATGCAAGGGTTTAACATATGTGTGTCTGTGAGTGTGTTAAGTTTTCACGTATCATTTAAAATATATTAATTGTGTGTATATTACTATTATTTTCAATTTATTTCAATGTTTCTTTTGTACACATATATAGACACAATAAAAAATTTACATATACATGCACACGCATTAAAAGCACCCATAGAAACACATATGCACACACATACACACCGATGAGTGGATCATAATATAAATAATGTTAGGGGTCTAGCATCTAGCTTTGTGTTTAGGGTTTACGGTTTAAACCCAAATTAAGCATTTATCGTTACACACACTCTACAATGGGGCTTACATATACACACACGAACTATTTATAGACTCAACACACGTGTTAAAAACATTAATTGTGAGACTTAGTGTTTAGGGTTTAAACTCTAAACCAAGTTGAGTGTATAAATTTATGTTTAAGGTTAAAAGTAAATGTATATTAAATATTTGTTAAAATGTGCATGAATTTAATTATTTTCATTTATTTCAATGTTTCTTTTGTACACATATATAGACACAATAAAAAATTTACATATACATGCACACGCATTAAAAGCACCCATAGAAACACATATGCACACACATACACACCGATGAGTGGATCACAATATAAATAA
>PUQB01000023.1:331729-367519 GCA_003024785.1 Selaginella tamariscina | reverse complement strand
AAAAGAAAGACTAAGATAGTGTGGGTGATAACACCAAAGCAAATCATAAAGATCCAGATGGAGGGTAAAAACCAATAAGGTACTACATCATTAGCAACCAACACACAATAACGATAGCTTAATGACTTCTCGATGAACACAATAAGAGAATGATGGCAACAAAATTTTTCAAGCATACCTGTGAGAAGCTGACAAAAAGATTGGGTTTTTTAGTTAAGCTAAATCTCATAATTAAGCAATGCCATAGGCTATCTACAAAGTGGGACACTACCGACACCAATCACTACAACAATAAAATATGGGAGAAGTTTAAACACATGCGATTCATGTGGATAACTCTTGAGCAACCGCAAAGAGTTATTGCAAGGAGAGAATAAAGTTTGACTGGGTAAGAAAAATTCTTGGGAGGATTTATCCTGCCAAAATAATAATCTTTTAATTAAACCATGTGTAAAGAGCCAAAATAATTGTAATAATTGATTTTGCCTAGGTGGGTGAGAAGGAAACATCCTTTCTAATGATGTTGATTTCTTACATAAGACAAGGTCTTTGACAAATGGGTGGGGATCATGGAATTCTTTATAAAAGGAACATTGAAGAATAAGCAAACATATGAAGGGGAACCCTTGGAGAAGTCTATAAAGAAACCTAGTAAAATGCCTAAGGCTAAATCTGTCCAATTTATGAATGATGTAAATAATGACTTCAAGCTTACATGGTTGAAGCCTTTGAATGGAACAACTATGAAGGAGATGGATGTGTTAGCTAATTTAATGATTAATGGCAAATTACATATTAACAACAACAATCCCACTTCTCATTTTCATTTCAAAGTAATGAAGTTAAAGATGATCAAACATTTTAAGGAGTGGTTGGAAATACACTATCATAAATTGGGCTGGACCTCGGCTCCAGCATATGAGGAGGTCAACAAATATTTGTAAATGACAAATGATGATATGCTTGTCCAATGGGTAAACTAATTGGAAGCTAGGTAAGAATCTATTGCATGCCAATACTATAAAGAAAAACATTGTAATGATGCCTTCTCTTATGGTAATTCTTCAACAACGAAGAATCGAGTTGAACTTAAATAAAGAAGGATGTTCTGAATCATGACAAGCTTTACAAATGTTTGTTGTCGAATTTAAAGATTTTATGGGGTAACATCACTACTTGTAGGAAACCATTTTAAATGTTCATGATGGATCGACAAGTGTCAAAAAATTCTTCTTCAGATAAGATGCTAGAAGATTTGGTGAAGAAACTTAACCGTGCAAACATGTACATAAAAGATATTTATTATTAAATTTTGTACACTTACCTGATATCTACATCTTCATATATTTATTTCTTGATTTTTGCTTATATCATCGATACCTTTGCCTTCGTCTTCACCAAGAAGAATAAACATTGTTAGACTGAATTTTACATGAATGATGATGATTTTAGATGTATTGATACGGTTGTTTACTTGGTTATCAAGAATGCACCAAACAATTTCAAACTTCCAACGACTGGCCAGGCATATGTTTTTGCTCCAACAAGCCTGAACCTCCATCCAATACATCGATAACTGAGAGGGATGTTTTCGACAATGTACGTTATCCAAACATTACAAGTTAGGTGGCATAACATTATCAACTTAATCAGGGGTACTCACTTTGATGCATAGGTTTTTGACTATTGCATTAAGGGTTCCATTTTGAAGGAGTGTTACCTTCGAGATATATGTGTGTTTACCGTTGAAAAGGATAAAACCATGGTCGAGGACTTGAATAATTTGATAAAGAGGTTCTTAACTGACTATCTTAACAAACTCATACAAAAGTATTTGGGAAAATTTTCTCCCAAGAAATGCAACAGCTCTAATGAAGAATTCAGTTCAATGTTGAAGTCTAAAGACGATCTTGAAGCAAATATTACACCGAAAGTTATCTCCACCGACCATGGAAACATCAATTGAAGAGACAAAAGATGTTAAACAATCTACCAAGCAGTTAAAACCTTCTTCACCTAGCTCAGAAAAGATTAATTGTTACTGAATTATTAGAATGACAAATAGTTGTAAATGAGTGTAACATAAGGCATTATATATTTTGTATATAATTGTATAAAAAATAAATTTTCAAGGACTAATGAAACTTTTAGTTCAAACATGGGTCACACGTAATAAGGCAAATAATAAGGTCAACTAAGGATCATTTTATAGATGTAATAAAATAGTTGAAAACAAGGATCCTTGGTAATATGGCAAAAGTTATTTGTGCTACATGTTAGAATGACAAAGTTCATGCAGGAAATGTACAACAATGTAGCTCAAAACATTGTTAACTTGTCTTGGCAAATAACAAAAGGAATTTATTATTAAGATTGTTGAACCACCATCTTTTAGCTTCTTCAGTTTTTGCATCACCATTTTTATTGTATTTAGTCCCTAAACTAATTCATGCAATATCTAAATGTTATAAGGATGATGTACAAGTAAATAATAAAGAGATCAACAACAATATAACTTCAAAAGATAAATGTGAAAGGGATAAAAAAAGTGAGTTGCAAAAACCATTCAAGAAGCAATTATCCATGGTCATATTGTGTTGTTGGATGTCAATGAAGTTCTCCTTCATCAACAAAGGTCTGAGAACATGGAAAGAGAAATTAAACATGGAATTTTCATTTGTTACCATGATAAATTTTGACATAATATCATTTTCCGTCCATAATTGAACCATCTCTTTCAAAAGCTCAAGGAGATGGGTGCACTTGTGGGAATTTGGTTATACATGCAGTTTCACAACTTGACACCTGCTAAATTTATTCAAAAAGCACTGTA
This sequence comes from Selaginella tamariscina, assembly GCA_003024785.1. Taxonomy (NCBI): domain Eukaryota; kingdom Viridiplantae; phylum Streptophyta; class Lycopodiopsida; order Selaginellales; family Selaginellaceae; genus Selaginella; species Selaginella tamariscina. The sequence continues at coordinate 364,686 of PUQB01000023.1, read as the reverse complement.
GTGTTGCAAAAGTGGTGATTCATAAAGATTATATTTTGGACCCTCTCAAATGCTACGATATAAGGAAGGAAAGCAAGCCATACTTCTTCAAGAATGAAAGATTAATTGGGCTTTATTAGGAATCAATCAATTAGGGATAATGAAGAATGCACAGTAGATGACTCTCCTCAAAAGGCTATGCACATTACTTGTATTCATCCAATTACTTTTGACTTATATTCTGATATTAATATTATGGATGAGCTAGTGAACTTCTTAAACACGTGCCTAAGAAAAAACAATCTTAAAAACTTTTGCGAGCAATATCCATCATATAAAGCATATTTTAACACTTTTCTTTCTCATAATTTTGAGTTTTATAAATTAAAAGAGAGCAACCGGGCGTTTTATAATATTATTATTAACGAACTCCATTTTTTAAATAAGTCTTTATGCACTCTTGGTCTCATCACATATTACATATTAATAAGGATGGCAACTCCTAACTGCATTTGTGAAAGTGTTAGGTGGTGTCAACAACATAAAGATATTGACAAGAATGATTTGATTAATCAAGAGGGTAATGATTTAAACAAAATGAGGAGATACCTCTGTATGGTTAAAGAGAAAGTAATTACAAATATATTGATAGGTTGATAAAGAAATAATTTCAGTTGTATTATGTTTAATATTATTTTTTAATTATTATAAATATTTTTACACTCAAGAATAATATGAATATTCAAAGATATTTTAGGAATATTTTTTACTTTATGAATATCTGCTAGAATATATTAATTGTTTTATCATATAAATATTTTCTTTATGTATTTTAAGTTGTAATGCTTATTAAGTGTATATTAACATGAAATAATTTTTTAATTCATTTTTTTGTCGCATATTAGTGCAAAAAGAATAAAGATATATTATAGTTGTGTCTCATGTGAGATTAAGAGAAAAACTTCAAATATTAGTTCATGACAATTAAGAGATTAAGACTACACTCCAATCAGTACAACATGGTGATAAATGGTGTGGTCTACCAGAAATAGAAATGTTTGAAATGTGCATTACATTTTTTAATTTGTTAAATATAGGAGGACTTGCATGGTGAAAATATTTTGCTAATGCTTTAAGTTTAGAACTAATGATAGTGTTTGCATTGTAGGTATTGATTAGTTTGAGCTCTTGATGAAGGGTGATTCCTTGGTTAATAAAGACTTTAAGTTGAAGGTCTTTACTTTGCTTATTAACTAAGGAAATTTTAATGAGCTAAAAATAATCGAATATATGTTATTAACAATGAAGGTTTTGGTGCATGTACCTTCTCAGAGAGTTGGTATTTGGTTTGGTTTTAAAGTCAATTCAAGGAGATTCTTATTGTAAGTGCTAAGTTTTGAAATTCTTAAAACTTAATGAGTTAAGGAGTTAAGAAATTATTGAGTGAACTTAGTTCATTTTGAGTGTATCAATAGAAACACATCATATCTAAAGATTGTTAATTAAGGCACTAGATATAAGTTATGAATTTCAATGTCAATTGTATAAATTGTTCCATAAGGATGTGAAATAAGCACCTTTATGAGAGCATAAACACTCTTTCTTATTAAGATATTCAACCTCTCTATGTTAAACTCGTGACACAACTCTAAAGGTCATACCTTGGGCATTGTACCATGTGCCCTCTAGCCTCCATGTGGCTCCATTTCCCAAGACAAAGGATAACTCAAACTCAAGATGTGGCTCATAGATGTTACTTATAATCTTTTAATGTAAACCCTTAAGAACTTAGTAAAAAGAACAAGTATGTCAAGATCCCAAAATCACAGTTGAACAAGTGCACAAACAATGCTTACATGGTGAGTTATGATACATACTTTCCTTAGTTGTGAGTGTCATTCTTAGCTTGACGTGAAGGAAGAGGATGGAGACAAGTCTCAACCCCTAAACTAGCAGAACATGAACTTGGACAAGACCTTCCATGCATGTGAACAAATTATTAGATGAAAGGAGTTCGTTAACTCCTAGATGTGATGTACTTTGTCATAATACCATGGATTCACCAATGTTATACCCTTAGGGTATGACATTTCCCTATGTGTTAAAAGTTAGGGTGGTACAAAAGATGTGCCTTAACGACATAAGCTAAGTTCATGCTAGCAAAGAAGAAAGAACCAGACACTTCTTAGTTTGTAGTATGCTTTTTCTACACCTATCTTATTCATTATATGTGTCAGAGCTTTTGCCCCCTCAATCATTTTCTTGTTTTATAAAGTGAGTCCTAGAGTAAAAAGGCTTGGGAAATTTTACCCTAACCATCCACCTACACCTAAACCCTACCCGAGAGGTTTAGAGTGTGAGGTTAGGTCAACCCTAGGGTGTTTTTAATTATATTCAACATGTTGAATTCCAACTATGAATATAATTGGGACATAAAAATGAGGAGAGAGCTTTTAGATAAAAGTTATAACTTTACCTAGAGTTTATTATAAATACCTAATGACATCCGCCCTAACCATCATTAAATACCTAAGTGGGCTTGTTGCTTACAGTATTTAAGGCTTGTCAACATAATTCAGTAAGTAACAATAGTTAACCTCTAAAATAAAGAGCAATCGTGATAATTGTGTGTTTGACAAGTTAACTCTTTCTTTCTCTCTTAAATTATTATGTGTATATGATAACACATAAAATATCTTTATCTCTCTCACAATGTCAAATAATTTTAACTATCTTAATTTATTGTATATGTGATAATTTAATTCTCTCTCACTTTCGTTCTCTCTTATTATGTTAGAACTCTCAGGGAGTTTAAGATAATCGTTAGATAAAGGTTAAGATTTAGGGTGGTCATAAGATACATTTTATAATGATAACACATGTTTAGGATTTATGATTGTTATTGGATATGATTTGGGATGGCCATTACATAAGATTTAAGATAGCCATTGAATATAATCTAAAATTGCCATTGGATAAAATTTAGAATCATTGTGCAATCTAAGATGTCTATTGAATAAGTTTTAAAATGACCGCTGAATAGGATTTACAATGATTGTTGAATAAATTTAAGATAATTGTTAAATAAGATTTAAGATGATCATTAGATAGGATTAGGATGACCATTGATAAGTGTTCGTGACAAACATACACACAACATAAACTTATTATATAAGAAGATTATAAATAAGTTAACTCCAAGTTTGAGGAAAGGCATATATCTTATAGGTGAGGCTACACGTTTTATACGTTCTTATGAAGTTGAAATCTCCGATGACATGAGAGCCAAGTGTATAAATGTAGTCTAGTAGAACTTCCAAGTGCAGCTATGAGAACTAAGTTCACCTCCTTATTCACATGATTGACAAGCTCCCACAGTTGTGTCGATGGATGTACTTTGTTGAGAGGTATTGCTTCACATGATTTCTTTTGGAAAACAATGTAAGGATAACCTTCTTAACCATATATTATCACTTCTTCACTTATACTAGCTTACAATAATCAGACCTTTTGACCAGTCTCACGTATTTACTTTGGCCACATGCCATGTTAGATTACTCATTGGATAATTTACACACATGATTACATATATAAAGGATTTCGTATAACATGCCTTGCATTATTAAGATGAATACATGAAAAACAAGCTTGGAGATTCCTATGTGTGGAGACCTACTTTTTGTTATGCTTTTTCACTTCTATATCCCCCATCTTCCACGTTGGTCCAACCATCATAATTATTTGCATCCTATCACCATAGGATCCTCCATTCAAGACTTCCTCTCATGAAGATTTTTATATTACTAAGGATTTACTATTCCGTGGATTGCCTACCTCTTATTTCTCCATGGTAAGGTATCCTATAAATGTATTTCCTACATGCTTTTTATGACCTTCGACACCATTCCTAACTTGCATGTAGTTGTGTCCTCACTGAAATTATCATGTTGCTAGTGTCTTGGTTTCTTCATCACTCTACATGGTCCCCCTTGTACTTGTTAAGTTCTTCCATACCCTTATTCAGTTCCTCTTGTATCTTGATAATCTCTAAGCATGATATGGTTGTTGAGTGCGGACTCTCTCCATTCCTACCCCTTGCCACTTCTCATCTCTAGTGATTAAGGTTAACACAATTGGTGTGGAACCACCTCATCTAGAATATATCCCTCCACTACTTTCTATTCCCCTTTCTTTTGGCTCCACCTATGGTGCAGGGATATTCTCCTTTGAAGTATGTTCATGTTTGTCATGTTCCAAGTTCTTCACATGTTGCTAACCTCTTCATGTTGTATATCGTATCTTTTGTGAGACTCGCTCGTCTAGCACATGGATTTCCTCCTCGTCAGCCTGAACATTCTCCTTCTTCTTCAGAAGCCCTACATCTTAAACTCGTGCATGGTGATCCTCATGCTTCTTCTACATGAGCATTATATGCTCTTTAAGCTTCCTCAACAAGTGACGTGCTACCCCTACAAGTTTCTTCTACACCAAAGCATCATATAGAGTAGGATAGCATTTGAGACTGTGATGGCAAACTTCTTAAACTCAAAAGAGTTCATTAAGAAGCTAACCACCGTATGAGCCTCCTTCATAAGGTCACTCACCTTGAGGCATGCCTTACTATCATACCCTTTCCCTTTTTGGAGATATTGCACCATGTAATGTTTTGCAATCATAACCTCTCCTTCTTTGGAGGGAAGTGAGAAGATCCACTAGATCTCCTACATGGTGATCCTTGTTCGGTTCCCATTGGCGAACCCATGGTGAGAGCTTGTCCGGCCTCATGTCCAGTTCCCAAAGTTGGCCCACCGTGCGCAGACCCGCTGCATGCCAACGTCGACATACCACCTTGACTCCTTGTGGCATTCGCTCGTCGCTGAGAGAGATACCAATGCCTACTGGGTGTACCAGTTCGTGAAGAAACAAAGGAAGGGAGCATCTCCATCTAGAAAATTATTTTCTCATTTTTTTGTGATCATCTCTATGTTCACATCTTCCATCATCATGAAATGTAACACTCTTGATCATTTGACAATGCAATGGACAAGATCCTAAAATACATCTCCAATCCCAACTTTACCAAGCTTGCTTTCCGAGAGATACCTCACTTTCTAGAAATCCCTAGATCTAAAGTCTCTCTACAAATATACATACAAAATATCTCCTTGGGAGAAGCAAGATTTGATTTACTTCCACCTTTAAATTATACTTTTCAGTTTATTATTACTAACTTTTCCTCCACCTCATCACCTCTCAATGTCTCTATTAAGACTTGTCCCTATAGGCCAATATTTTTACCTTAAAGGGTTCTACCCACTTTAACTGAAGTTTTTGACTGAGGTCTTCTTTCTTACCTTTATATCATACAACAAGATCTTCTTTAATAGGTTTACCATGTCTTTTTCTAGTCCAATGAAGCTTTCATTCTCCTTTAGATAGCTTGTATGCTCCATAGAGCATGGATTCTAAGCTCATTTAGATTTTTCAGCTATACCAAACGTGATTCTAAGGATTCAATCCATAAGCATCTAAATTATCTCATTAACAAAATGTTTTCCCCTATCATTAACTATTTCCTTAGAAATTATCATTATTTTAGATTTTAGTACATATGCAATTAAAATTGTATTACACATATATACCTTGGAATTTCTTTATCTCATATTAAAAGGCCACGAGGCAACCAAACTGTTCAAATCAATATATTAAGAAAGCTCAAAACAAATATCAAAACATTCTTCAACACTATTTGCAAGCCATTTCTATGATTAATCAGTTTCTTCTTTACTTTTTTCTTTATGCTCATAAATAAGATTTCATTTATATTTAATTGCTGGTTAATCAATTTTTTTTAAAGACTTTGCAATTGGGTCAAGGAATTAGACTAAATATTGTTAAAGTCTTAACATTTATATTAAAAAGACACAAAAAGCCTACGCCATTTACCAAGGATGTAAAAGTATTATCTTAGGTAGAAAAAAGGTATATATTATTTAATTGAGTGACATATGATTTACATGAGTAACTCTTATTAAGTAAAAACCTTATACTCATCACTTTGTTAAGGTATATGTCCTCATTTACATACTTAAAAGTTGTTATTATTACTTTCCTTCATTGATTTTTTTCACTATAAGATCGATACCACTATGATTGTACCATCTTTAAGTGCATGGTTATTCTCTTATCAACATGTTAACCCTAAAGATGCATAATTGTACATGTGACAATTATTAGGGAATGTTAACATATATAGGTTATGCTAATCCTGGCTTCAATCCAAAATTATATTTTCATGATTTAAGGCAATATTCTTCTTAAACTTCTCAAGACATTAAGGATAGTTTTTCTTAATACTATACACACTAAAATTATTCATAAACACCTTCATAAAATCAAGTAGGTATTTCCTAAAGATATCAATTATGCTTTGAAACATGAATCGTGCATTTTAAAGATTAAAAGGCATTATCTTGCATGTGTAAGCACCCCTAGGCTAATGAAAGCCATTTTATATTGATCTTCATGAGTAATCATAACTTGATTATATATTGAAAACCCATCTAGAAGGAATATATTTTATGGCCCACCACATTATCCAACATTTCTTTGTAAAAGGAATAAAAATGCATCCTTCTTTGTAACATCATTTAACTTTTATAGTTAGCAAATTTTTAAGTTTTCATTCTTTTTAGGTACAATCACAATTGATGATAAGCATTGTGCCCCTTGTATCAGGGTTCATCCATACTCTTTGCTTTACCGATTCACAATGTTGAATAGTATGAGTACTCTAGAGGTATGCCTTTTAAGTCTTGATAGGACCAAGCAGAGACCTTATACCTATTAAGGAGATCCAAACCTTTCTGTTAAAAATCCTCTATCATTCCATGAGCAATTGTTAATACCTTATGTTCTTCATTGATACCTATATTAACTTGCTCTAAAGGATTTGTAATATACACTTATATATAATTATAAGTTATTTGTACAAATTAATCTCATATGATGCTTTGTAAAACCTTTTCTTCAGAACAAATTTACCTTCATCTTGTAGAAAACTTCATTTTCTTTGAATAGATCTATATCTGCCTTTAGTTTTTGGTTATATCCAAATCAATAAACTAATCATATCCTTCTAACACCAAGGGTATATTTCTTTTAGGCACATATTTTCTTTGTGTAGTTATAATAACTTGTTTATCTTCTCCTTCTCTTAGGACCATTTGTCATGTTCCCCAATTTTGGATAACATTTGCAAACGTAAGCCATGCTCTACTTAGAAGTACAGTATATATACTATCTTATACTTAAATCCCTTTATTGTGATAGTAAATGCCCTCACTATTCCAACAGGCTTCACTCTCCTTTGATATGTCACTTTCAAGTAAACTCTATCAAGCCTAACCTATATGTATGTTTCTTTCTTTCAGGATATAAGAACGTGTTACCACCTTTACTTTAGGGACATCTTCTACTCCCTCTTTATTTACATCAACTAGTTGTTTATTACCAGCATTATTAGAAGTAAAAGCTCAATTACCCCTGTACCTCTCAAGAATTTCTTTGATTTGGACTTATATATCTCTTTCTCCTATGAGGACGAATCTTTTCTTCCCCTTTAAATGTGTTTATCTCTTTAACCATCATATGGAATGTCATTATGTCTTCTTATAGTATTCTTTATTTTTATCATCAAATCTATATCTTTGATTTTGAGGTTATTTAAAAGGAGGTGGTCTATTGTTCCAACCTTTATTTCTTTTTTTTTGCTCATATTTGGGCAACACTTTGGCCACTTAGATATTTAGAATCCTTAGCCATGTGACACATATTTGACATTTAGGTAGCTACAATAAGCATTCTTGTGCACTGTGGCCAAAGATTTATGCACTTTATGCACCACACACATTTGCATCTAGTTCATGTTTAAAAGGTTCTTCTTTCAGAGTTTTTATTAATTGCATCAATGTATTATCATTTTTATAATGTTTTTGAAACTTCACAAGTTCCTCCTTTTCATTCAAAGACTCTTCTTCTAGAAGAATAATTAAAAATCTAGAAATTTACTGAATAAGAAGATTTCAAATTTTAAGTTTAATTAAGATATAGTTTTCTAACATTTAAGAGCACATTAATCTTCATTGGTTAATATATAGCCTTTATATGACTTATTTAGTAATGTTTATTTATACAAATGTATTATAAGCATGTTATAACTAAATTGGGCATGTTTATAGTCCCATTTCTTCAATTTTAGTTATTTAACAATATTAAAAGAATATTCTTTAAATATATATTTAAAAATAGAATATTCTTTAAAACATTTTATTTTTATAATTGAACCTTTAATAAACTATAGCATTGGTGGACAAAAAATTGATAACATTATAAAAGTAGAAGGTATTAAATTATATAATATATTATATTTAAAATTGTATGACCTAATATAAAAGTTATTAAAGAGCACAAGAGGTACATTATATAAATATTAATATTTAAATATAACACTAATTGTACAAGTAATTATATATATATATATATATATATATATATATATATATACACACACACACACACAAAATCCTATATGGTTAATTTTCCATATCTTTTTTATAAATTTATATAGTTAAGGAAATATTATTAAAGAGTTGATTATAATTATGAATATATTAAATCCCGCCACCACTTCCTTACCTCCTAGAATGGTGAGCAAAATTAATCCCGTCTGCTTCTCTTTGAGATAGAGAAGGGTAGTAGGATTAATCCTGTCACCTTGTATGTGAATGTATATTTATATTAGTATATATAAATTATTTACCTCCTTTATTTACTTCTATAATTTTATCATAATATTTTAAATGAAAGTCAGTAAACCCTGTAAAATTGTACAAATCTCACATTTGTGATGGATGTTAGACTTGAATGATGTGCATATTTTACACTATCACAAATGTGAGCTTTGAACAATTAATCCCGCCGAGACAATTACTCTTCTAATTGGGCATGGTAGAATTAATTCCACCATTTAATTGGTCTAAGCACTTCAAAGAAAAATATTTATAGACCTTGTAAAGTTTTAATAGTGTATTTATATATTCAAATTTATATAAGTATGTGTGCATTTTTATAAATTATATTCATAGTGTAATATTATGCAAAAAGGCGTCCTGATCAAACAAAGTGATCTAGTTATTAGTATGGAGTTATCTTCAGATTCTTGGTAAAAATTAAAACAAAATTTATATACTTGAACATGTGCTTGAATTTTTATATTCAGATGTGGAATTGAGGTGACATTAAAGACAAGAGGAGTAGATAAGATGGAGAAGAGGATTTTAGAATTAACTTGACCATATTTCAAAATAAATGGGAATTGCATTGGATCAACCATAGTTGTTGTCAAATTAATCTTTGTTACATTGCATTGACAAGCAAAATAATGAAAAGTAAATTTAATAGTCAAGCACCCAAGTAGGTTACAAACTAAGATTGGATGATGCTCAAAATATATACCTCGTTCCATCTAACGTTTTTGGATTCAAAAGAGACCAGATATGACATGAACTTCAAATAGTTCTATCAGCTTGTGGATTATGATGTTCACATGTTTATTAATCATGTTGACTATGGAGTTTTTCTTCAATTAAACGAAAGCCTATGAAAGGGATTTTGCTAAATGTCTTTTATGAGAATCTCAATACCCATCGAGTAAGTGTATACAACAAAATATAAGAGAAGTTTAAACACATATGATCCATGTGGGTAACTCTTGGGTACCCACAAAAAGTTACTGCATGGAAAAAACAAAGTGCAGAATATCGGGTAAGAAAATTCTTGATGGGATTTATCCCACCAGTATGATAATCTTCTAATTATTCCATCTACAGAAAGCCAAGAAAATTATTGTAGTTGATTTTGCCTAGGTGGGTTGGAAGGAAACATCTTTCTTAATGATGTTGATTTCTTGCCCCAAGGACAAGGTCTTCGATAAATGGGTGGAAATCATGAAATCATTCATGAAAGGAACACTAAAGAGGAATCAGACAAATTTAGAAAAAGTTTGCAAAGAAACTTAGTAAGACGCCCAAGGCTAAGTCTGTCCAACCTGCAAAAGATGTAAACAACGACTTCAACCTCACATGGTTGAAGCCTTTGAATGGAACAATAGTGGAGGAGATGGATGTGCTAACTAATTTGGTGGCTGATAGTAAATTATAGATTAACAACAACAATCCCACCTCTCCTTTTCATCTCAAGGTAATAGAGCTAAAGACAATCAAATACTTTAAGGAGTAGTTGGGAATATAGTGCCATAAACTAGGTTGAACCATACAAGGAGGTCAACAAATATTTAAGGTGACAAACAATGATATACTTGTTCAATAGGTAAACCAATTGGAAGATCTGGACAAGAATCTATTGCATGCCAATGCTAGAAAGAAGAACATGCGATGATGCCTTTTTTATAGCAGTTCTTTAGTAGCAAAGAACCGAGTTGAACATGCTAAAGAAGGATGCTACGAATCATGACAAGTTTTACAAATGTTTGCTATTGGATGTCAAAAAATCCTTCTTCATATAAGGTGCTAAAAGATTTGGTGGAGAAGCTTAGCCGTGCAAGCATGTATAGAGAAGTTATTTATTATTTAATTTTTGCACACTTATTTGATATTTACATCTTTAAGTATTTATTTCTTGATTTTTGCTCATGTCACCAATACCTTTACCTTCGTCTTCGCTAAGAAGAATAAACATCATTGAACCGAATTTTACATGAACCATCGATGCTAATCCTAGGTGTATTGATACGGTTGTTCACTTGGTTGTTAAGAATGCGCCAAGCAATTTCAAACTTTTAAATGATTGGTTAGGCATTTGTTTTCGCTCTAATGGGCCTGAACCTCCATCTAATACACCAATAGTCAAGAGGGACGTATTTGACAATGTAGGTTATCCAAACATTACAAGTCATGCTGCACACACATCGTCAACTTAATTAGGGGTCCTCACAGTGATGCATGGGTTTTTAACTACTGCACTAAGGGTTCCACTAAACCCATGATGCATGCGATGGTGCCTGAGATTGCAACTGGAGGGGTATATGAGGGATCATTATGAGTGTTACCTTCGGGATACATGTGTGTTTACTGTTGAAAAGAATAAAACCATGGTTGAGGACTTGAACAAATGGATAAAGAGGTTCTCAACTGACTACCCCAACAAACCCATACAAGAGTATTTGGGAAAGTTCCCTCCTGAGAAGTTTGACATCTCTGAGGAGGAATCCAATTCAACGTAGAGTTTGAGGACGATATTGAAGCAGATATCACACCAAAAGTTATCTCAAGGAGCACAAAATATTTAATTACTCAACTGACCATAAAAACATCAACTGAAGAAACAGAAGATGTTGAACAATTTCCCAAGTGATTAAAACCTTATTCGCTTGGCTCAAAAGATGAATTATTAATGAATTATTAGAGTGACAAATAGTTGTAGATGAGTGTAACATAAAGCAATTTTGTATATTTCGTGTATATTTTTTACAAAAAATAAATTCTCAAGAACTTATAAAGCTTTTAGTTTAAACATGGTCACACATTAACAAGGTAAATAATATACCTTGGTAATTATAAGGCTAGCTAATGATCATTTTACATATGGTGCCACATGTTAGAATGATAGAGTCTGTGCAAAAAATGTACAACAAATGTAGCTTAAAACATTGTCACTATGGGGACCACTTATCTTGGCAAGTTATAAAAAGAATTTATTGTTGAGGTTGTTGAACCACCATCTTTAGCTCCTTTAGTTTCTACATCACCATTTTTATTGCCTTTAGTTTATGAATCAGTTCTTGTAATATCTGATTTTTGTACGGATGATTTATAAGGAAATGATAAAGAGATTAGCAATGATATAGCATCAAAAGATAAGTGAGAAAGGGACCAAACCAGTGAGTTGCAAATCATTAAAAAGGTAATGTTGTCCCTTGTTATCCATGACCATATTGTATTGTTAGAGATTAATGGTATTTTACTTCATCGGCAAAGGCCTAAGGACAGGGGAAGAAGAAATCAAATAAGGAATTTTCATTTGCTGTCATAATAAATTTTGACATGATATCATTTTATGTCCAAGGTTGGACCGTCTCTTTCAAAGGACTTGTTAGAATTTGATCATGCATGCAGTTTCACAATTTGACATCGTTACAGAATTTGCTCAACAAGCACTGTAATTGCAAAAAAGATGATTGTAAATTTTAGATTTTTGACCAACAAATGTATTATAAACCTTTTGAATACTACAATATAAGAAAGGAAAGCAAACCATACTTCTTTAAGAAAAAGATTAATTGGGCTTTATTGGGAGATTAATCAATTAAGGATAATAATGAAGAACGCACATATCTTAGTGGTAAATGACTCTCCTCAAAAGGTTATGCTCAACCAAAACATTGCTTGTATTCATCCAATCACTTTTGACCTATATTATGATATTAATATTATGGATGAGCTAGCAAATTACTTGGACATGTGCCTTAAAAAGAAGAATCTTGAAAACTTTTGAAAGCAATATCCATTATATAAAATGTACCCTAATGCTTTTGATTTTGAGTTTTTCAAATTAAAGAAGAGCAACCGGGCACTTTACAATATTTTTATTAAGAAACTTCATTTTTTAGATAAGCCTCTATGCACTCTTGATTTTATCACTATAAATCATACATAAAGTTTAAATAAGTTTCATTTAGAGTTAAAGTTAACTCTAGCATAAAAAAAATATAGTTAGAACTATACATTTTTCTAGGTGTTTAAATTTAATTTTAATTAATATTAATCAAAAGTACTTGTCAATTAAGAACAAATTTTCCTTATCAACTAGATTCTATACATGGCATTGACACTAAACCTTTGTTGAAGGTGTTATAATTTTCATTTGTATATTAAAATGATTGTAGTTTTAGATGTGGGTATTAACAATGTCAGAGTTTTAACCTGAAGGGCTAACATGTGGCAACATGTGGCTACCAAGTGACCTTCCAGTGTCAATTCCCTATATGAGCAACACTAAGTCTTCTAAAATGGCTATAAGAGTCTGACTCAGATGCGTAATTAAACAAAAGACTTAGAGTCCTACCCTAGTCCCTTAGAATGACCATCCCCCAAATCCTAGAGGATATCTTGAGTAGATTTTAGGATCCTATCCTAGTAGACCTAGACAAGCTCATGCCCTAACCTCACAAAAGAGATTTGTCTCACACATGCCCCGTGACAGAGTTAAGACATTGTCACTTACCCCTTGAGGAATCACCCTCATCTGGGAGTACAACCCCTTTAGGGCGACAAGGAGTACCCTGAACCATGACTAACCCCTAAGGGTATGAGTGGCCAACTCTAGAACCCGTTAGTAAACCCTTAGGAATTGAGTAATGTGAACCTATCAAACAAGATCCCACACCCACAGTTGAACAAGGATGACTGTGCCTTGCTTGGTCATGAGTGCTACACTTAGCTTGACGTGGAGAAGAAGGCTGGAGACAAGCCTCAACCTCTACCTCTTGGAATGTGCATTTTGATAAGACCTTCCATGCATGGATTTGCCAACGTTAAGGGTGAGTTACCCAGAAGCTACCCGGAAGGTGGGACATACCCCTGTAGTTAGGGCAGCACAACAAAGGGTTGTACCTTAATGACACAAGCTAAAGCTTGCACCAGTAGAAGAGCAACGAACTCAGTCATGAACCCAAGAGCTCTCCTACATGTACTAAATATATGTGATAGAGCCCCCTCCTGTTTTCTTGTTTACATAAGTGGGCTGGCATGGAATCTCATTCCTAAAGGGAATATACTTAATGAGTTAATTAATGACCCATTAACCCCTAAACCCTAACTTAAGGGGTTTAGGGTGTGGGGTTAGGGCAACCCTAGGGTGTTTCTATCCATATCCAACATGATGAAATCACTAGAACCAACCATTAACCCAATTGAGACACGAAAAACGAAGCTAAGAGTTTTCTAAAAGGTAAGTTTTAGCTTCGCTTAGAGTTTCCTACAAATACCTAATGACACCCGGCAAAACCATCATTAGATACCCAAGTGCACTAAGCATGCCTATTTTCTAACACCCCTAGGATTGACTTAACCCTAGGGTTGCCCTAACCCCCTCGGGTAGGGTTTAGGGGTAAGAGATAAAGTTAAGCCAGAGTCTAGGTATGAAACAGTTACTCAAATAGGAAAATGAGGGGGGCCTTCATCTCCTAAATAAGATTAAGATGCCCAAATAGGCATGAGACTTAGGGTCCAATCATGAGTCCTCTAAAGTGATTATCCCCCCAAACCCTAGAGAACCTAGACATGTTCATGCCCTAACTCCACCAAGGAGACGTGTCTCACACATATTCTTCATGACAAAGTTAAGGCATCACCACTCACCCCTTGAGAAATCACCCTCATTCGGGAGTATAACCCCTTTAGAGTGACAAAGGGACCCTAACCCATGACTAACCCCTAAGGGTTTATGAGGCCAAGTTATTCCCTAGTCCCAAGGTTAATATTTAGTGAGAACATGAGTGAGTGCCATATGCAAACATGAGTGTTTTGTTAAGTAAACTCCCTAAGGCTAGGTTTGGATAATCTTAAGTACACAACCTCGCGAGTGCCTCATAAAAGGCTTTTGCTAATAAGCTTAAGATGTTCAACTTCTAGACATGTTTATACATCCCAAAGAAGGACACCCCTGGCCAAGTGGGCATGTTAACACACTGGTTATTAGACCTAACCTCCCTTAAATGGGATTCCCCATCTAGCCTAGTGTCACATGTTCATATAACATTATTTCTCAAGATGTGGCTCTTTTGTCATAGCCCCTAAGATTCAAGAGTTACACATGGTGCCACAAACATGGCTTGCATATGCCAACTCTAGAACCCCTTTGTCAACCCCCAAGAACCTAATAAAGAGAACATGTCAATCAATATCCCATACGCACAGTTGAACAAAAACATGAATGTGCCCTACTTCAACGCAAGAGTTGCTTGTAACTTGATGTTGAGAAGGAGGCTAGAAACATGTCTTAACCTTTGACCTTTGGGACATGTATTCCAACATGACCTCCCGGGCAGGGGTTGACCAATGATAAGGATAAACTATCCTTAGGGTGTGAACGTACCCTTACCGACATTATTAATTAAAAATTTGTACTAGTAATAATATATATAATATACAAAATCCTATAATAATATAGCCAATCTTCCATATCTTTTTTATAAATTTATATAGTTAAGTAAACAATTTGGTACTATTATTAAAGAGTTTATTATAATTATGAATATTAAATATACGATATTTTGTAATTTTGTAATTGCTTTAAGCTCTAGAAAACATACATTCTTTTACAGTTTTGTTAATTGTGACTTTATCAACACTCCTTGACATTCACCCATATCGAATGGATTTAATATTTATAAAACATGTTGGGTCTTTTTGATTGGGAAACCATGTTTTCTCTAGGCATCTATTATATCTTTCGCTCTCCTCCTCATGTCGCCTTTTTTGTGGTTTGAACCATGCAACCTTAACCATACTATTTTTTGTGATTACTTTAGATGTGTCGCTAATTTGACCCATCCAAATAGGCTGATTATATGACACATCTGAAGTAATGAGGACCATCATTAGTTTTTGAAAATCCTTGCAGCAATCAAAGTATGCTTTAAGTTTTTAATTCCTTTGTCCAACAAAGTATATGGTTTGCACTTTCACATCACTACTGGCTTCTATGTCGTTTATGCTCAATGATGTCATTCAATCTCCTATCGCCACCTTGTTTTAAGCCAAAAAGGGTGTTGCAATTTTTACTTGTGATAGTAGGCCCTTCTAACTCTCAAACCATAGTCTCCCAATAGTCGACCATATGCTTATATAGTTCTGAGTTGCTTTATCAGAATTCTTTGGCATCGATTTTTAAACCCATGCCACATATTTTTTGATGCCATCAATAATAACCTCTTGTTTCTCGAGTTGGGCACTCAATGAAATAGGGTTTGGTTGTCCTTCTGGGAGAAGTGGCTTTCCATCCTCTCCACTTTTGAAGAGTATTAAGCCCTCTTTTGATAACCATTTATGCTCTGATAACTGTAACTTGTACTGCATAATAGGTATACCATCTTTTATGGAGAAAAAGAATTGTAACGGCACAAGGTGACCAACTAAAGAATCACTCCCCTTTTTATATACTCCTTGAGAAACTTTTTGAAGTCTGGCACCTCAATCACAAGCAAAGCACAACTTTTTTTGGAGATGCAATTTTCAAAAAGATCCATCATATGCGGTAAGGTAAGTGCACTTGTCCTTTTTATAGAGTTAGAGACTTTGTTGAAGAACGCATCAATATATATATATATGTATGTATGCGTATGATTTACAAGAGAGTGATGGGATTAATCCTGCCAACCCTTCTATGCCTGGTGGCGGGATTAATCCCACCGTCCCTCCAAGGAGGCGTGAAAATGGTAGGAGGATTAATTCCCTTCACCGGGCATAGAAGGGGTGGGGATTAATCTTGCCACCCTTTATGTCTCAATGAGTGTGGGCGGGATTACTCCCGCCAACCGCCATTATCCAGATGAGAGTGTCCTGGGCAGGATTAGTCCTGCTCACTAGGTATAAAAGGTGTGGCGGGATTAATCCCACCACACTTCTCTGTCTCCTAAATTGGTGAGCTAAATCAATCCCAATCACTTCTGTCTAAGATAGAGAAGGATTACCGCACACTAGTTAGGGGGACTGAGAAGAATGGCGAGATTAATTCGACCATCCCTTCCATGGTGGGGGACATTAATCTCACCACCCTTCTTGATCACCTGGCGAGGTGTGCCAAATAAATCCCGCCCAGTTCTCTCTGAGACCGAGAAGGATGGTAGGATAATCTTGCACACCAATCTAGGAGATCAAGAAGGGTGACGAGATTAATCCCGCCCATCCTTTTAGGAGGCATAGAAGGGGTGGTGAGATTAATCCCGCCACCCACCCCTTCCATATGAATATAAATGTGTATTAGTATATATATAAGTTGCATATCTCATTTTATTTACTTCTATCATCTTATCATAATATTTTGAGTAAAAGCTAGTAAACTATGTGAAATTGTTCAAAGCTCACATTTGTGGTGGTTCTAAAACCAAATGTTATCAATCTTTTGCATTAGCACAAATGTGAGCTTTGGATAATTAATCCCATCCACTTCTCTCTGAGACAAAGAAGGGTGTATGTGAATTTATATGTGTATTAATTTTGTATATTCAGGTTTATACAAGTGTGTGTGCGTTTTTATATAAATTGTATTCATAGTGTATTATTGTGCAGAAGGACAATTTGATCAAACAAGGAGATTTAGTCATTCGTATGGAGTCGTCGTCAAATTCCAAGTAAGAATTATAATAAAATCTATTATACTCGGATATGTGCTTGAAGAACTAAGCATTTTGTATTCAGATGGAGAATTGAGGTGACATTGAAGATGAGAGGAGGAGATGAGATGGGTAAGGGGATTCTAAAATCAACTTGGCCATATTTCAAAATAAACGAGAAGTGCATTGGAGGAATCATGGTTGCTGTCAAACTAACATCTGTCACAACGCGTGGACAAGCAAAACAATAAAAAGTAGATTTACTAGTCAAGCACCCGAAAGCAGGCTGCGAACCCAAATTGGACGATGCTCGACACGTATGCCTTGTTCCATCCAATGTCACGTTCTCAGATCTAGAGGTCGCCAGTCACGACATTAATCTCGGGTGGTTTTGTCGACTTGTGGATAATGACGTTCACGTGTTCATTAATGATGTTGACCGTGGAGTTCTTCTTCAATTCAACAAAAGCCCATTTATGGAGGGAATCCAATTAGATGTCTACTTCGAAAATCTCCATACTCATCGAATAGGTGTATTCTCAAGAGATATCACAATACAGAACATCCACAAGTGAAGCAATCGTCCCTCTTCTTATTGAAGAAGAACACAACGACATCATTAGGGAGATTGAGAGGGTGGCTCGGTCCCAGGTTCTTTATAGATCACATTCAATTTGTTTAGGAATTTTCAGGAGCTAGAAGAATGTGCCGAGAACATTAGAACAGCTACAATCGGGGATCACACATGTTAATTCGGATTGTAAAAAGAAAATCATCTGTCGTTTTGTCAACTGCACCTATGGCATCCCATGCTACAATAAACCACAAGGAAATGATTTAGATGATAGGATTTACGAGTGTAAGGTTTTAAGTATTGCAGCGTCAACCCAAATTTCAATTACATGCCACTCAACCAGGAACGTGTAGTTGAGTTCATAGAGAAAATGAAGGACAACAATTTTTATAACGTTCCACATAATGCTATTTTGTGCCATACTATAAAAGAAAGAAAGGTGTTAAGAAAGTGTGGATAACAACACAAGAACAAATCACGAAGATTCAGACGGAGAATAGAAAATCAATTAAGTACTACATTATTAATGGCCAACACACAATAACGGCAACCCAACAACTTCTCAATGAACACAATAAAGGAACGATGACAACAAAACTTTCCAAGCATACCCGTGAGAAGCTGACAAAAAGATCGGCATTTTTAGCTAAGCCAAATCTCACAATCCAGCAGTACCATAAGTTATCGACGAAATGGGATGCTGTTGACACCAACCACTACAACAGCAAAAATATAGGAGAAGTTCAAACACACGCGATTCATGTGGGAAACTCTTGGGCGAACATAAAGAGCTACTGCAGGGAAAGAACAATGTTCAAACTACCAGGTAAGTAAATTGTCTTGGCGGATTTATCTCGCCAGTATATTAATCTGTCTTTTTTTTTTAAAGAGTTGAAGAAATTGCAGCAGTTGATTTTGCCCAGGTGGGCGGGAAGGAAACATCCTTTTGATGATATTGATTTCTTGCAGATGATGGGTTTCTTTGCAGACTTCTCTGAGGGCTCCCCTTTACTTGTTTGCACTCCAATGGGCCTGAACCTCCATCTGATACACCAATAACTGAGAGGGACGTATTCGGCAAAGTACGTTATCTAAACATCACAAGTCAGGCTACACAGAGCATTGTCAACTTGATCAGGGGTCCTCACAGTGATGCATGGGTTTTTGACTACTGCACTAGGGGATCCATCTTGAAGGAGTGTTACCTTTGAGATACATGTGTGTTTATCATTGAAAAGGATAAGACCATGGTTGAGGACCTGAACAAGTGGATAGAGAGGTTCTCAACTGACTACCCCAACAAACCCATACAGGAGTATTTAGGAAAGTTCCCTCCCGAGAAGTGCAATAGCTCTGAAGAGGAATCTAGTTCAATGTCGGAGTCTGAGGATGATCTTCAATCAGATATTAGACCAGAAGTTATCTCGAGGAGTACAGAACATTCACATACTCCATTACTTATGGAAACATCAACAGAAGATACGGAAGATCATGAACAATCTATCAAACGGCTAAAACCTTCTTCGCCTCACTCAGAAGGTAATAGCGAAGAAGAATTGTTAATCAGTTCTTAAAATGATGAATAGTTGTAAATGAGTGTAACATAAGGCATTTTTGTATATTTCATTTATATTTGTACAAAAAATAAATTCTCAAGGATTATAACTATCATTTTGCAGATGTAATGAAACAGTTGAGAACATGGATTTTCAGCATTGGCATGGAGGTAAGAGAGGGTTTAGCAAAAATTTCTTGTGCCACATGTCAGAATGATAGAGTTCATGCAAGAAATGGATAATAATGCAGGTCAAAACATCCTTACCATGGGGACCACTTTAGTTTTTTCATTACCATTTCTATTGGCTTCAGTTACTAAATCACTTTCTTCAGCGCCTGTAATATCTAAATCTTGTAAGGATGATGTACAAGTAAATGATAAAGGATAGGCAACAATATAGTGTCAACAGATAAATGTGAAAGGGACCAAACAAGTGAGTTGTAAAGCATTCAAGAGGCAACGCTACCCCCTATTACCCATGGCCATATTGTGTTGTTGAATGTCAATGGTGTTTTGCTTCATCGACAAAGGCCCGAGAATAAAAAAAAGAAATCAAACAAGGAGATTTCATTCCTTGTCATGGTAAATTTCGATATGATATCATTTTCGTCCGGGGTTGGACTGTCTCTTTCAAAAGCTTAAAGAGATGGGGTGCTCTTGTGGGGGTTTGGTCATGCATGCAGATTCACAACTTGATATTGCTGCTGAATTTGCTTAAGAAACATTGTAGTGTTGCAGAAGAGGTGATTCGTAAAGATTGGATTTTTGACCATCGAATATGTTATAAACTTCTCGAATTTTACAATATAATAAAGGAAAGGAAGCCATACTTCTTCAAGAATGAAAGGCTTCATGGGGAGATCAATCAGTTAAGGATAATGAAGAATGCACATATCTTAGTGGTAGACGACTCTCCTCAGAAGGCTATGCTTAACCAAAACATTGTTTGTATCCATCCAATCACTTTTGATTCATATTCTGATACCAATACCATGGATAAGCTAGTGAACTACTTGGATACGTGCCTCAGAAAAAAGAATCTCGAAAACTTTTGTGAGCAATATCCACCATATCAAACATTTCCTGACGCTTTTCTTTTTCGTGATTTTGAATTTTATAAATTGAAGGAGAGCAACTGAGCGTTTTACAATATTATTCTTAAGGAACGTCATTTTTTAGATGAGCCTTTATGCAGACCTGGTCTTATCACATCTTATGTATTAACAAGGATGGCAACTCTTAACTGCATTCTTGAGAGTGTTAGGTGGTGAACAACATCAAGATATTGACCAAAATGATTCGATTAATCCGAAGAGTGATGACTTAAATAAATGAGGAGATTTCTTTGTATGATTAAGGAGAAAGTATTTATAAATAAATTAACATGTTAATAAGGAAAAAAAATTTAAAAAAATTGTTGACTCCACTATTGATATGTTAGTTTTGGTTTTATTTTTTAATATTATCTAGTTTTAGAGTTTAAAGTTATTTGTCAATGAAGATATTGACATTTTCAAAGACAAAGAGAGTGTCATAGTTCTTACTATGACTTCTACTTTTACTTTAAAATTAATTATTGTTACCTACCAAAATATGTAAATAAACCCTAGATAAAGTGAGAAACAGTCTCACTTAATGCACTTAGGTATTTAAAGGTAATCCAACTAGCTGCCACTAGATATCTCGAAAAACTTTAGGCAAAGGTAGCACTTACCTTTTAAAAAACTCTTCCCCTAGTTTTATGTTCCGATGAAGTCCTTATAAGTTTTCTAGTTGACTCTAGCAAATTCGAGGTGTCAGTATGGGTTAGGAACACCCCTAGGACATATCCCTAAAGTTGTTCTAACCCCCTACACTAACCCTCTCATGTAGGGTTTAGGGGTAGAATTAAGTGCCAACCCACTTACTCAAACATGAAAACAGGGGGAGGGACCTCCATCACATAACTAAGGTAGAGTATATGTAATGAGAGTTTCTAGGTCTATATGTGAGCTCATTATTCTTTTATTAGTGCAAGCTTTAACTTGTGTCATCAAGGCACAACCCATATTGTGCCGCCCTAACTTTCAATGCACATGGGTACAACCCTTATTGTTGCCGAGTCACAAGCTTGGGAGGCTTTATTAGAGTACACATTATGTTATGTGAAGCTTGTCTCTAGCCCCTTCCTTCACGTTAAGTTGAGACTTACACTCATAGTTAAATAGTGCACTTCCATGTCCTTGTCAAACTGTGGGCATGAAATCTTAACTAATAGGTTAACTTTACCATCATGAGAGTTCATAAAGAGGGGTTCTAGGGTTGGCACACTTATGACACCATGTGTGGCTCTTGAGTATAAAGGGCTATATGCATGTTGTAACTAAAATGAGAATGTTTATAGTCTCATTTCTTAATAATTAGCAATTTTAGTTATTTAATTAATATTTTTTTAATATTAAAGGAATATTCTTTAGAATAATATATGTTTTAAAAAAAGAATATTCTTTAAAATATATGTTTGAAGACAGAATATTCTTTAGAACATTATATTACCCTTTAATAAATTATACCATTCATCGACCAAAAATTAATAACATTATAAAAGTAGAAGGTATTAAGTTATATAAATATTATTTTTAAGATTATACATGCCTAATATAAAAATTATTAAAGAGTATTAGAGGTACATTATATAAATATTTAAGTTGTTATTAAAATATTAATATTTAAATATAACATTAATTAAAAATTTATATAGTAATAATATATATAATATACAAAATCCTATATAGTCAATCTCCCATATCTTTTTATAAATTTATATAGTGAAGTAAACAATTTGGTACAAGTTTATTATAATTATGAATATTAAATATACTATATTTTATAATTTTGTAATTGCTTTAAACTTCAAATAACATACATTCTCTTACAGTTTCGTTAATAGTGACTTTATCAATGCTTCTTAACATCCACCCATGTCGAATGGATTTAACATTTATAAAAAATATTGAGTCTTTTTAATTGGAAGACCATGTTTTCTCTAAGCATCCATTATATATTTCGCTCTCCTTCTCATGCCACCTTCTTTTATGGTTTAAACCATGCAATCTTTATCATATTAATTTTTGTGATAACTTTAAGTGTGTCGATAATTTGACCCATCCAAATAGGCTAATTATATGACACATTTGGAGTAATAAGGACCATCATTAGTTTTTGAAAATCCTTGAAGCAATCAAAGTATGCTTTAGGTTTTGGTTCCTTTGTCCAACAAAGTGTGGGGTTTCCACTTCCGCATCACAGCTGACTTTTATGTCGTTTGTGCTCATTGATGTTTTCTCTCGCCGCCTTGTTTTAGGTCAAAAAGGGTGTTGTAATTCTGTACTTATGACAGTAGGCCTTTCTAACTCTCGAAAAATAATCTCCCAATAGTCAACCACATGTTTATATAGTTCTGAGTAACCAGTTGCCTTATCAGAATTCTTTGGCATTGATTTTTAAACCCATGCCACATATTTTTGATGCAATCAATAATAAGTTCTTGTTCCTTGAGCTGGGCACTCAATGGAATAGGGTTTGGTTGTCCTTTTAGGAGAAGTGGCTTTTCATCCTCTCCACTTTTGAAGAGCATTAAGCCCTCGTTCGGTAACCACTTCTGCTTTGATGGCCGTAACTTGTACTGCATAATAGGTATACCATCTTTTATAAAGAAAAAGAATTGTAGTGGCACAAGGTGACCAGTTAAAGAATCCCTCCCCTCTTTAATATACTCATTGAGAAACTTTTTGAAGTCTGGCACCTCAATCATAGTAAAAGCACAACTTTTTTTGGAGATGCAATTTTAAAAAGATCCATCATATGTGGTAAAGTAAGTGCACTTGTCCTTTTTGTAGAGTTGGAGACCTTACTAAAGAACGCATCAATATCTTCATGAATATGACCAACCATAAGGAAACTAAGCGTGATTGTCTCAAACACACTTTTGGCAATAAGCATTGACAAGTATGCTAGTATATATCTAGAAAATAAAAGTAAGTATGAACTTAAGAAACCCTTAATTAAAATGATTTACCTATTTTTGTTCTCGTCTGCACAATTATCCATTTGTAAAAGCAAATAAAAAGGAAGCTTATTTAATGTTAAGGACACATGTACACTATGTGAGCTAGATCTCTCCACTGAACCAGAACTCTCAACATGGCCATCTGTTTTTGTGCAGTTATTGACAATGCCTTTCATATTTCCAAGTAGCCTCAAGTGCAGATGTGTTCATGAGAAACATTATGTAAAGGTTGAAGGTGTTGTTTCTTCACTTTGAGATCACCCATAGGACTTGTTTGTGAGTGGGCTTCAAGGTTTCTAAAACACATGGCCAATGACACAATAGTGAAATTGGAGTCGCTAAACCAATGTGGAAGTGAAAAGTGTTTATATGATTCATAACCATGTCCATGTGTTAGCACACATGTCAATGAAATCGAAAGTTTCATGACACTTTCAAAACACTTTGGTGTTGTAACAAGCTTTGGAATGCTGGTTTTGAATGATCCATCTTGTCGTGGATCAAGCACATGTATTTTGACGGCGTGACACAGAAAGCATGTGGTGTGCATAGTACTGAGACCGGCAAGTTTGTTGTGCAATCATGTGGGCCTCCATCTTCTTTTGAATGGCAGTGATTTCCACTAAGGTTTTTGCACAAGCCTTTGCAACCTTCAATGATGTACAAGTGTCACACTTGGAAAAGCTAGAGTGTTTTGCAATCTTCACATTCTTAAAATGAGTATTCCATATGTTATTGAAGATACCAATGCAGATTGTTTGGAGCCGCATCAAACTAAGGCACTTGTTCACACGTTCACACAGCTTGAATTGAGTGTAGATTGAAGGCAAAACTTTGAGATTTTCCCTAACCCCTACATTATGGTTTGGCATTTGTGAGGCATCTTGTCTGCATTTGCTTCCACAAAAGCCTTGAGTATTTCTATGGCTGCTATAATGTGAGAGCAGGTTTTGACTAGGTGAGTGTTCTCATGTACTAAGGTGCACGCTCCATCTAGCCACTCATCCCTTCGGCAGTAGAACGTGATCTTTGGGATCCTGTATACAATGTACCAAGCTTTGAAACAGATGGCCACCTTATTAAATACCATGGATGTACTCAATAATGTGTTCAAGGCCATTCCATCAATACACCCAGTTAGTGCAGCATATACAAACTCATGCCTTTGCTTTTGGGTGAGCATACAAAAGGCATGTCTATATTGGGTAATTTCATTCCAGTTTGCCATCTGACAACACTTTTTCTTACAGCAGTCAATCGTGGAAATGCTAGCAACGCTTGCTAATATGTAGGATCCATCTTGACCCTCTTGCTGGAACTTGCAGAGGTAGATCTGCAACCCATGAATCACCTTTTTTTACTATAAGACTAATGCAAGAAACCTCTTCAACTATGGTTGTCCTTCTGGGTTGTTATTATTGAAATTCAACTCTAAATATGTTAAACCATCTTGCCATCTTAATTCAAATGTTCGCCACCTCACAAGGAATCCAGAATGCAATGTGCCATTAGGTGAAACCTTTGTCACAACTACACCCATGAAGTAAGCCCCTAGTTTCTCTTCTGATACTGTTTTCATTGGATTTACAGATGTGATGATGCCCCTCCCAACCTCGATCTCATGAAGAAAGAAAATCACTTCATTCATCATAGTAGGCAAGCCATCATCTGGTGAACTCATACTACTATTTGTTTGTGACTCTACATTCTCTATGTCAACCTTGACTTCATTCACATTTCACAATACAAGAGAACCCTCTTCAAATTCCATTTCAGGAACCTCAACATGCTTGTAAATGGTGTTCACCCATACGTACACACAAGATCCTTGAGCAATATTGTGACATGATGCATTATCATCTCGAACTTTCACAGTTCTAGTGCCAACTATTTCATTGTTTCCGAAGAAAATATACTTTATCTTCAGTATTAAACATATTGTCCTGTACATAAATAATTATGTCATTTATGATATCTATTTATGTAATATGCAAAAAATCTGAATGTGCAATAATATATAATTATGTATAAGTATAGATTATCATGCTTGATTAATACAAGTGGTGGCGGGATTAATCTTGCCACCCCTTCCCCGCTTAATAAAATTGTGGGTGGGATTAATCTTTGTTCAAACCTTAGGAGTTATGGTTAAGATATTGAAATCTCGAGTTGTACTAGACTTTATTTCACGAATCCCGCCCATGACTCTCTCCAAAGAGGAAGAGTCAACAGGATTAATCTACTCTCTCTAACGATGAAGAGTCAGTGGGATTAATCCCACCGAATCTTCCTCGCGACAAGGAAGAGGTCGGCGAGATTAATTCCGCCCACAACTCTCGTTGACCTCTTCCTCGTTGCAAGGAAGAGTCGGCAGGATTAATCATGCCACCGATTCTCTCCAACAACGAAGAGTCAGCGGGATTAATCTCGCTGAATCTTCCTTGCGACATGGAAGAGGTCAACGAGATTAATCCCGTGCATAACTCTCACTGACGGGGAAGAGGTGGCGGGATTAATCCCGCCAATATTTCCTCGCCTCCTAGAATTGGGGCTGGGATTAATCCCGTCGAACATTTAGGAGACAGAGAAGCATTGGCATGGTTAATTCACCTCCAAAATGGTGTGTTATGATGTACCATTTGGTAAAACTACATTATGGGTTTAGGATCCATTATGATTGCACTAGAATCCATTAAGGATTTATCCTGTTTACATACCCTCCTTAATTAAATAATTTAACTAGCCAAGATTTTAAAAGAGATCTCGAAGGGCTGGTGAGATTAATCTTGCCAATGCTTTATTGCCTCCTAATTCTCTAAAATAGAGAAGTGGTGGAGGATTAATCCCGCCACCCCTTCCTTACCTTTTAAAATGGTAGGCGGGATTAATCCCCCCATAACTCTTGAAAATTAATTCTATCAATTCTTCATTGTTTTAGAGAGTTGTCAACGGGATTAATCCTGCTGCCCTTTCTAAAAAACAGAGAAGCATTGGCCGAATTAATTCCGCCATGCCTTTCCTGTTTCAAAGAGTTATGAGCGGGATTAATCCCACCACTTCTTTTAAAAGGTAAAAAAGAAATGGCCGAATTAATCCTGCCACCTCATCGAGAACTTTTTAAGATTTCAACTGATTGAGAATTTTAAGTAAAAAGAATGTGTAAAAATAAATTAATGGATTTCTAAACCTAATTTTAAGAGAATGTAAGAGAGTGAATCTTTGTAAGTATTTTTTAAATTTGTATAATAACTTACTTATAAACAGCACTGAGGGCGCCGTGGTTTCCTATAAACAATAGCACCCAATTTAATGTTGCTCCTGAGGTGATCACTATCAACGAAAAAGAATATCTGAAAAGAGAAAATTATATAAATAAAGAAATCCTTGCCGCAGAAAGAATTAGATTTGAATTTAAATAGAAAATTAAATGCATTTTTAAATTTACATGTCAGGTTGATAATACTTATGTCAAAATTTCAAATTTTTAAAAATAAAATAAAATAAATTTAAGATGAGTTGACACAAATAATTGACTCTCTGACATATATATTCTCTAATTCCAATAAGTTCTATAAATTACATTTAATGTATTTAACATTAGCAAGTGATTCAAGTTGTTTAATATTCCCTATGTTAAACCTTATTATCAATATTAAATTAATATATACTATTAAAACTATATATGACTATATATTAGATAAAATGATATATTATTATGTATAATTTAAAATATGTTTATAGTGTGTATATTAATATTATTTTCACTTTAACTCAATGTTTCTTTTGCACACACATATAACCATAATAAAAAATTTACATATAAATAAATGTTCAGGGGTTTAACATCTAGCTTTGTATTTACGGTTTAGGGTTTTAATCCCAAACCAAACTTTATAGTTACACACTCTACATTGGGGCTTATATATACATACACAAAATATTTAAAAACTTTTACATGCACACAACACACCCTTAAAAGCATCTCACAATATATGCATGTTGTAAATAAAATGGGCATGTTACATGAAAATGGGAATATAAAATAAATTGTTAATTAATACTTAAGTTTTAATTATTAATTAATTATTTAATAAATATATAATTAAGCCTTAAATATTAATTAATTAACAAATTAATCCTTCATTAACCTTACTTAGTAAGGAATATTCCTAAAATATCTTAAAATATTCATATTATTCTTCGTTGTAAAAATAATTTACAATAATTAAAAATACTATTAAACACAATTACAAATGAAATCATTTCCTTATCAACTTGTTAATCTATTTGTAAATACTTTCTCCTTAACCATATAGAGAAATCTCCTCATTTTGTCTAAATAATCACTCTTCGGATTAATCGAATCATTTTAGTCAATACTTTTATATTGTTGCTATCACCTAACACTCTCATGAATGCAATTAGGAGTTACCATCCTTGTTAATACCTAAGTTATGATAAAAACAAGAGTGCATAAAAGCTTATTTAAAAAATGACATTCCTTAATAAATGCATGTTGTAACTAAAATGGGCATGATACGTGAAAATGGGAATATAAAATAAATTACTAATTAATACTTAAGTTTTAATTATTAATTAATTATTTAATTAATATGTAATTAAGCCTTAAATATTAATTAATTAATTAATTAATCCTTCAATAACCTTACTTAGTAAGGAATATTCCTAAACTATCTTAGAATATTCATATTATTTTAAAAATAGTTTACAATAATGAAGAAATACTATCAACATGTTAATTTATTTATAAATATTTTCTTCCTAACCAGAAGAAATCTCCTCATTTTGTCTAAATCATCACTCTCCGGATTAATCAAATCATTTTGGTCAATATCTTGATGTTGTTGCCACCACCTAACACTCTCACGAATGCAATTGGGAGTTGCCATCCTTGTTAATACATAAGATGTAATAAAACTAGGTCTGCATAAAGGCTCATCTAAAAAATGACGTTCCTTAAGAATAATATTATAAAGCGCCCGGTTACTATCCTTCATTTTATAAAATTCAAAATCACGAGAAAGAAAAGCTTCAGGAAATGTATGATACGGTGGACATTGCTCACAAAAATTTTCGAGATTCTTCTTTCTGAGGCACGTATCCAAGTAGTTCACTAGCTCATCCATGATATCGGTATCAGAATATGGATCAAAAGTGATTGGATGAATACAAGCAATATTTGGTTGAGCATAGCCTTCTGAGGAGAGTCGTCTACTACTAAGATATGTGCATTCTTCATTATCCTTAAGCGACTGATCTCCCCATGAGTCCCAATTATTCTTTCATTCTTGAAGAAGTATGGCTTGCTTTCCTTTCTTATATTGTGAAATTCGAGAGGTTTATAACACATTCGCTGGTCAAAAATTCAATCTTTACGAATCACCTCTTCTGCAACACTACAATGTTTCTTAAGCAAATTCAACAGCGGTGTTAAGTTATGAATCTGCATGCATGACCAAATCCCCACAAGCGCACCCATCTCCTTAAGCTTTTGAAAGAGACGATCCAACCCTGGACGAAAAATAATATCATATCGAAATTTACCATGACAAGGAATGAAATCTCCTTGTTTGATTTCTTTTTTCCTATCCTCGGGCCTTTGTCGATGAAGCAGAACACCATTGACATCCAACAACACAATATGGCCATGAGTAACATGAGATAGCGTTGCCTCTTGAATACTTTGCAAATCACTTGTTTGCTCCCTTTCACATTTATCCGTTGCCACTATCTCGTTGCCTATCCCTTCATTATTTAATTGTACATCATCCTTACAAGATTCAGATATTGCATGCGCTGAAGAAATTGATTTCGGAACTGAAGCCAATAAAAATGATGATGAAAAAACTGAAGTGGCCCCCATGGTAACGATGTTTTGCGCTGCATTATTATCCATTTCCTGCATGAACTTGTCATTCTGACATGTGGCACAAGAAATTGTCGCCAAACCCCTCTCTTACCTCATGCCAATGCTGAAAATCCATGTTCTCAATTGTTTCATTACATCTGCAAAATGATAATTAGCTGACCTTAAAATTATCAAGGTATATTATTTACCTTGTTAATGTGTGACCCATGTTTGAACTAAAGCTTCATTAATCCTTGAGAATTTATTTTCTGTACAAATATAAACGAAATATACAAAAATGCCTTATGTTACACTCATTTACAAGTATTCGTCACTCTAAGAATTCATTAACAATTCTTCTTCGCTATTACCTTCTGAGTGAGGCGAAGAAGGTCTAAGCCGCTTGTGAGATGGTTCATGATCTTCTACATCTTCTGTTGATGTTTCCATGGGTAATGGAGTGTGCAAATGTTCTGTACTCCTCGAGATAACTTCCGGTCTAATATCTGATTGAAGTTCGTCCTCAGACTCCGACATTGAACCAGATTTGTCTTCAGAGCTATCGCACTTATCGGGAGGGAACTTTCTTAAATACTCCTTTATGGATTCGTTGGGGTATTCAGTTGAGAACCTATCTATCCACTTGTTCAGGTCCTCAACCATGGCCTTATCCTTTTCAACAGCAAATACACATGTATGCCGAAGGTAACACTCCTTCAAGACGGACCCCCTAATGCAGTAGTCAAAAACCCACGCATCACTGTGAGGACCCCTGATCAAGTTGACGATGCTCCGTGCCGCTTGACTTGTGATGTTTGGATAACGTACATTGCCGAATACGTCACTCTCAGCTATCGGTGTATCGGATGGAGGTTCAGGGCCGTTGGAGTGCAAACAGATGCCTGGCCAGTCATTTGGAAGTTTGAAATTGTTTGGCGCATTCCTAACAACCAAGTGAACAACCGAATCAATGCACTCGGATCAGCATCATTCATATAAAATCCTGTCCAACGATGTTTATTCCTCTTGGCAAAGGAGAAGGCAAAGGTATCGGTGACATGAGCAAGAATCAAGAAATAAATACCTGAAAAAGTAGATATCAGTCAAGAGTGCAAGTATGAATTCAATAATAAATACCTTCTTTGTACATACTTGCACAACTAAGTTTCTCCACCAAATCCTCTAGTGTCTGTCTGTCGAAGGATTTTTTGACACCCGCCGATCCATCACGAACAATTGAAACGGTTTCCTACAAGCAGTGATGGTACCCCATAAAGTCTCCGAATTCAACAACAAACATCTGTAGGGCTTGTCGTGATTCGTAGCATCCTCCTTTATAAGGTTCAACTCGGTTCTCCGCTGCTGAAGGACTGCCATAAGAGAAGGCGTCATCGCAATGTTCTCCTTTTTGGCATTGGCGTGCAATAGATTCTTGCCCAGATCTTCCGATTGATTCACCCATTCGACAAGCATATCATCATTTGTCACATGCAAATATTTGCTGACCTCTTTGTATGTTGAAGCCGAATCCAACCCAGTTTGTGGCAGTGTATTCCCAACCACTCCTTGAAGTGCCTGACCGTCTTCAACTCCATTGCCTTGAGATGAAAAGGAGAGGTGGGGCTGTGTTAATCTGTAATTTGCCATCAATCACCAAATCAGCCAAGACTTCCATCTCCTCCATCGTTGTTCCATTTAAAGGCTTCAACCATGTGAGCTTGAAATCGTTGTTTACATCCTTTATAGATTGAATAGACTTAGCCTTTGGCGTCTTACTGGGTTTCTTTGCAGACTTCTCTGAGGGCTCCACTTCACTTGTCTGCTTCTTCTTCAGTGTTCCTTTTGCAAAGGATTCCATAATCCCCAACCATTTCGCAAAGATCCTATCCTCAGGACAAGAAATCAACATCATCAAAAAGGATGTTTCCTTCCCGCCCACCTGGGCAAAATCAACTGCTATAATTTCTTCAACTCTCTGAAAAAAAAGACAATTAATATACCAGCGAGATAAATCCCGCCAAACAATTTGCTTACCCGGTAGTCCGCAGATTGTGTATTCCCTGCGGTAGCTCTTTGTGGTCGCTGAAGAGATTCCCACACGGCTCGCGTGTGTTTGAACTTCTCCCATATTTTACTATTGTAGTGGTTGGTGTCTGCAGCGTCCCATTCCGCCGATAACTTATGATACTGCTCGATTGTGAGATTCGATTTCGCTAAAAACGCCGATCTTTTCATCAGCTTCTCACGGGTATGCTCAGAAAGTTTTGTTGCCATCGTTCCTTTGTTGTGTTCGTCGAGAAGTCGTTGGGCTGCCGTTATTGTGTGCTGGCCACTAATGATGTAGTACTTAACTAATTTTCTATTCTCCGTCTGAACCTTCCTCATTTGTTCGGTGTTATGATCCACACTTTGTCAGTGCCTTTGTTTCTCTCGTAGTATGCGCACAAAAACAGCATTATGTGGAACGGTGTAAGAATTGTACATCATTAGTGAACACGTGAATGTCATTATCCACAAGTCGACAAAACCACCCGAAATTAATGTTGTAACTGGCGACCTCTGGATCCGAGAACGTGACATTGGATGGAACGAGGCATATGTGTCGAGCATCGTTCAATCTGGGTTCGCAGCATGCTTTCGGATGCTTGACTAGCACACCCACTTTCCATTGTTTTGCTTGTCCATGTGATGTGACAGAGGTTAGTTTGACAGCAACCATGGTTGTTCCAATGCGCTTCCCGTTTAGTTTGAAATATGGCCAAGTTGATTCCAAAATCCCCCTGCCCATCTCTTCTCCTGCTCTCATCTTTAATGTCACCTCAATTCCACATCTGAATACAAAAATGATTAGTTCAAGCACATATCCAAGTATAATAGATTTTATTTTAATTCTTACCCAGAATTTGACGATGACTCTATACTAATGACTCGATCTCCTTGTTTAATTAAATCGTCCTTCTGCAAAATAATACACTATGAATACAAATCATATAAAAACGCACACACACTTGTATAAACCCGAATATACAAAAATAATACACAGAGAGAAGTAGACGGAATTAACTGTCCAAAGCTCACCTTTGTGCTAGTTCAAAGGAAAAATAACATTTCGTTTTAGAACCACCACAAATGTGAGCTCTGGACAGTTTTACATAATTTCCTAGCTTTTACTCGAAATATTATGATAAGATGATAAAAGTAAATAAAATGAGATATGCAACTTATATATACTAATACACATATATATTCACATGGAAGGTGCGGCGGGATTAATCTCGCCACCCCTTCAATGCCTCCTGAAAGAGTGGGCGGGATTAATCTCGCCACCTTTCTGAAGGCCTTAAACGGGAGTGCGGAATTAATCTTGCACCCTTCTCGGTCTCAGAGAGAACTGGGCAGGATTTATTTGGCACACCTCTTCAGTAACTCCAGAAAGGAGGCGGGATTAATCTTGCCCACCATATAAAGCATGGTTAAATGAATTTCCTCACCCTTCCCCGTTCTCTCCATTGGTAT